>JAYRBW010086137.1:0-45402 GCA_036023295.1 Invenusta paracnida
TAGGTATAAATTTGTAATGAACTATTGTTATGGATGTATTGATTCAATTTTATATTGAAACTTTATGTATTGGTTTGTCATTTTGACCATTTTGTTGACATTTTGACTTGTTGACGTGTTGATGTTTTTATTGGTTGACATTTTGACTTGTTGATGTTTTGAAATGTACCCTACATTATATGTATATAATAATTATTCAATAGTATTCATTAGTGTTGAATATTATTGGTACATACATACTAATAGCATGGAAGCTGATATTGGTACATATATGATATAAGCTGACCATATTAACATCCCAATAACCCTGAATTAGTCATACAAAATCCAGTAACCCTATATTTCATATTATATATTTATAATTATTTCTTGCATGTTATAAATAAACAATACCTACCAATAATTTTTAAAATGAATACATATATGTGCCAAAAGCAGCCTATACCTTTTTATTTAGTAATTAAATTGCTGTAATATTTAAAAAGCTTCAATCTAATTGCTATTATATTGTAAAGTTGTTTTTATAATTCAATTATATTTCAAATTTCTATGCCCATCCTATGCATATACTAGAACATGATTGATAGCTACAGTAGGTATTATAATTGTATCACATTTAGAGGTAATTAACTAAAGCACTATAAACAATTATGAATTGTCAAAAATTACCCATCTTTTAACATAGGCTTTTTCTAACCACCTGCTCATCAATAATTTTTCAATCAAAATGACTTTATTATATGCTAAACCTAGAATATTAAGCACATATTATTTATATCTATTATTTTGTTTCACATTAAATATAATAAAATATACTCTTCGTAATTTTAACTAACTTTTAATTTCCTTGATTTAATATAATTATGTTTGTTTTATATATTTAAGTGTTTCTAAAAAGTAATACAGTCAAACCCTGATATAACAAAATTCAAGGGACTGTTCATATTGTTTTGCTATAGATGAGTTTTGTTATATTGTGGTTTCCCCTACAGTAAAAGAGCAAAACATGTATGCAATCATCTATCAGTATTTTTATTATGTCTGATCTCTTGGTAATAAATAAGTACACAAAGTTCTTCACAAATAAGTTTAAATTTACATGAATGAAGAGAGTATCAGGTATCCTATACAAATGCTATAATATAGATAAAATTATACAAATTATGTTAACACATATGTATGTATTATACATTCATCTTTGATTGTGTTACATGAATCAGCTGTTAGCTTTGCAGCTAGAGCATGCTATTTAGAGATTTACACACTCTTGCCCAATAGACACAAGCTCATGGCTAATTACTCATACAGTAGCAGCTCTATACAATTATTGTTCAGGCACTGCCTATACAGAATACAGAATGAGTGTAAAATAATTACACAATATTTTGGCTATTACCCTATGTATATGTTTCCTCAACTGAGGTATGTTGTTATCAAATTTAAATTAGTAAACAAATGAACATCTCTGTACATAAAATGAAGCTACAGATTTATCACTGTATTAAATATATTATGTACCTAATTAAGTCTTTGATATCTTTATGCTGTTATTTATCAAGGTTTTAAGAGACTGCAGAAATGTAATTTTATTTCTAAAAGCAGGGTGTTATCTAGATTATTTTAACACTATTTAAATAGTACTTTGGTTGGGACCAGAAATATTTTTACTTTATTTTTTTATATTGAGGTTTGTTATATTGGGGTTTGACTAGTTTATATAAATATAAAGCTTTTATTTTATTTTAAAACAAAATAAATATTTTATTAAATTATTTTGGCTGATATTTTAAATAGAGATTATAATAGGCTTTCTAAAAATATATATTATAATTATATGTATGAATAAACTTATTAATTAAATGTCAAATTTATTATATTTAGCTAAACTACAAATATTTTGACTGTAATTGGGATTAGATCAATCTAATCATATTTAAATTTATTGTGTAACTGACCTGAGACTTCACACCTATAAAACAAATTTCTGTCAATCATGATTTTAAAATTTATTTTAAATTGTCAATCTAAGATTAATCAAGTCTATTCTAATCACTATTGTAAAATAACCTATTGTTTACAAATATTTCTTATAGCAATTGTTATACTATATAGTATTATTCAATAATAATATATACATATATATTATCCTCAACTTAATATATTAAGAATATACATTCTATTTCTATTCATATATACATATATATAATACAATAATTTTATTC
The DNA here is from genome assembly GCA_036023295.1 of Invenusta paracnida. Lineage (NCBI taxonomy): Eukaryota > Metazoa > Platyhelminthes > Proseriata > Coelogynoporidae > Invenusta > Invenusta paracnida. Next base: position 2,223 of record JAYRBW010086137.1, read on the forward strand.
AAGATTTTATGTTATATCTATTAAATGTACAAACCATTATGCTTTATATTTAACTGGTATAGCTATATTAATGAATCTTAATCTAAAATAAAATAAAATTCTAATTATTAAAGATGATCAATTATGGTATGCTATATACCTTAAGTCTATTAAATATACTAAGTATTTTATTATTATTTTGATTAATAATTATTATATATTTATAATAATACTATAATTAAATAAAAAATAATTTATATGATATTAATATCTATTAAATGTATAATACATTATTTTGTGTGTTTTGTCTGATATACTATATTAATGACACATAATTTTAAAACCAGATAAAGTTGTAATTATTAAAGACAATTTATACTAATACTACATATATCCCTCAAATATGTAAAAAATATTAATTTTGTAAACTAAAATACCATTAAAATACCATTGTCAAATTTTAAATTATGATTTATCATTAACCAATGGTACATATGGTTTGCAAATAGTATGGCATGTGTGAATTTGTCAATGGTACATACTGTTTACAATGAAAATATTGATTTGAATTACTATGGCCAGAAATTTAATTTGAAAACAATACATACTTGGAGAATAGTAAAACAAATCAATGTCTAATTGTATTTCAATTAATAACTTTTAATCTTTTAAATTTACAACTGTGTAGTATTGATGATTACTGATACAAAACATTTAAAGTAGGTATTAAATTTGTTTTCATATTCATAAACTGTTCATACAAATAATTGTATTCAGCACTTTTATTTGACATCTACTTTCTTTTAAATTTGCCAACCATAAAATAAATACATGGAACATTTTAGTTTGAAATCAATTTTCTTTTAAATTCTCCAACCATGATAATATTTCAAGAATATATAATTTAGAAAATGAATGGCTTTCAAATTCACCATCTGTTTATACTATTGAAGAATGAAAATATCAAGAATTTTAATAAGAAATTTTTCATTATATTAAAATTGTTTGCATAATGATATCCACATGCTTTTTATAATAACAAATTAACTATTATAAACGAGAATTATTTACAGATTAATGTACAGTAGGATTCGCCTATATCAGCACCCCATGGAACAGACTGAAAATGGTGATATGGACGAACTGCCAATATATGCAAACTTGCATAATATGTCTAGTGTAATATGCCTCACTCTCTCAGCCAACAGCATGATCTTGCTGTAATAACTTCTCTACTGCACTTAAACTCTTTACAAGTTATATCTGCCCGATTTATCCATTCCTCTACTATTCTAGTATTATGTAGGTATGTACATAAAACTCACATGGATGGCGTTTGAACAGAATTACCACTGTATATTAGATTTCAAGTGGACAATATTCTCACTGTGTGTTTTTAATGGACAATGTGCCAATACACATTTTAAAAATCACCTTTAAAAATATTGCCCTGTTGGTATACAGGGTGGTTCAAAAGTAATGCAACTATTTTCAACAAATTTATTTATTTCATCAATTATTGTTTGAGATGCTTGACTAAATATGACAGCTTGAGTTGCTTGTTAATATTGTTAATACTTATATTGTTATGAACATAGTATTTTGTTAAATAAATTTTTTGAAAATAGTATTTTAATAAATAAATATGTTGAAAATATTTGCGTTACTTTTGAACCAATTAGATGAATTTTCATCAGCAGAGGATTACAAAAAGTGCCTATTTGGACAAATTGCTGATATAGACAAACTCTTTACATAAATATATAGAATATCTGCCAGGGCAATATACAAATGTGAATATAGTTGAAGCCAATATAGGCAAATCCTACTTGTATGACATAGTTTACATTTTTAGATGCATTTTATATTATTTTATTTATTTGTCAACAGTATATATATAGTTGGCAAATTAGAAAGCTTGAAATATTTATTTGTCAACAGTATATATATAGTTGGCAAATTTAAAAGATTGTTTTCATAAATATGATAATAGAAATAGATTTTTTTTATTCTCTAACCATAGACAAATTTAAAATTATAGTTTTCATATTTGCCAATTGTATGATGTTGTGTGTATTCATCAATGGTACATATAATTAGTAAATAATATGTGCCATTGGTTAATGGTTTTATATTTGCCAATAGTATTTACAGTTTGCCAATGGTATGCACACTATACAACTAATCTTACAATTATTTTGAAGCCAATTCATTTTCAGATGTATTAGCCAACAGAATATGGTCATTAGATTTTTTAAGAAATACATTCATATGCAACATATCCCAAATTTTGTAGCTGGTACTATGAATTCATTTTTAAAATCTCAGATACACTTTTAAATATTAAATTTCTGTATCAAGACAGTCATATCAGCCAATACTGTGTGAAAATTCTAATGTCAAAACAATCTTTCCATCCTAAACACAGCTGGTTAAAATTGATTACAATATTTTAAAGTTTGTTATTAGAATATAAAATACAGTTTTATAAATCGATTTTTATCATACAAATTATACACATATTTATTGATTGATTGATTGATTGATTTTGCAGCACTAGATTACAAAAACATGAATTATTAGTTTTAGGATTAGGATTAATAAATATGATAGTGTTTGCTATATTGATCATATGCTCAGTTTTTGATGCAATGCTTTTATCTGAAATTATTTAAATAGATATGTATATATATATATATATATACAGACCTGCCAACTGTCCTGGATTTTCCAGGAATGTCCTGGATTTTGAGGCTGTCCTGAGCGTCCTGGATTTCCATCTGAAATCCTGGATTTTGAAAATTTCATGTAGATACATTTTTTATATGTTAAATATTTTATACTTGATGCAAAGTATACATATGAAATAACCACTTTAACTTTTTTGAAATTTTTGATGAATATTTTTGACTTTTTTAATTTTTGGTGTCATTTTTCTGAATTGCTTCTTCTAATGTTTTATTTAGATGCATTCTAAGTATTAAAACCTAAATTTTTTCAATTAGTTAAATTTAGCACAATTTGTACACAAAAAAAAATTGTCCTGGATTTTGGATGTGCAAGGTTGGCAGGTGTCTATTATATAATAAACAGTGATTGAGTCAAATTTCTTAAGATAATTAAAAAAAATTAAATTTCAGCATTCTATTGTTTTTAATTGGTTTCTATATTTTAATTACATAGATTATAATGCAAACAATGAGATTTTTGTAATTTTGTCATATTTAGAATAAGTATTTTTAAGTAATTGGTCAAGCTTAACAATGATTTCTGTCATAATTTATTGAAGATTCTGATTTTTAAATATATATTTATAGCAAGATATGAGTGTATCTTCAATTTTTATGATTATATTAATCCATAGTATGTTTTAATAGTATCAAAATCGTATAACTATACATCAATTATTAAATATACTACAGTGAGAACTGTATCTCATGAAGCATTTAAAACATTCGAATTGTCTCTCCTGAAATGTAAGAAAAATGGATATCTACCCTTATGTCTTGTTACCAACAATACATGTTTGATTATTTCTGATCAAAAAATGAATATACTATTCATCAATTAATCAAATAAGGACAGTCAACTTAAAGTGGAAAAACTACTAATATATCATAAAACTTATTTTACTAACTATATTCAACAATGTTCAACAATAATAAAAGTGCAAATTTAGTGATAATACCCATATATTATACTCATTATAATATTTGTATATGCATATGTATATGTGTAATAAATGTAAGATAAATATATTTTATCCTTTAAAATGTTTTATGCTGCCTTACAACTGAAACAAATAATTTATTATTATATATGCAGTTCATTATAACTTATTGCATTAAATAGTGCTTCCACATTTACATGCACACTTATACTTTGATTCCATATATATGTATTCAATTTTAAAAATATTTACTCAATTATTATTCGTAGAATGCTCCATATCATCCAAAATAATTAATGTTTGACTTAATTTATTTGATGAGATTTTTTTCAGTTGCATTACATATTGGCCCATTACATTTGAGTACATACAAACTAAATTTACAACTATAAAATTATTTGCTTAAATAATGGTATTATTTTCGTCTTATTGTTTATTTATTTACTTACTTACTTTCATTATCCTCATGTCAAGTATTCTCGCAAAGTATATGCTCTTTGACTTCAGATATGAGGAGGAAATCACACAGATGGAGAACGACCGGGGCATGAATGTCCAATTCGTCAAACCCAACCCCGGCTACGTGATCAAGACGAACCAGAATGGTACTGAAAAGACGTTCATTAACATCTGCCAGTGTGACCTCATTGGGAAACCCAAAGTGGAAAAAGAGCAGCGAAATGGGAAGGTTGGAGCTAACTGGTCGCTGCCCTACAGTCTTGCGCCTGGCCGTGATGACATGGACAAGTCAAGAACTCTCTGTAAGGTCTACGATGTTGTCTTCCATCCCGATACCTACCACATGGCCAGTAAAAATGAGCGCTTCCGAAGCATGATTGAAGATACTGCATTTGATGCTATTGAACGCCAGTTTCAAGTGAAAATAGATAGGAAGAACACCAAAAGGCCCAAAATTAAATTCAAAGGAACACCAGTAGCTACCGTAATACGCACAAAGCGCGAAGATTTTGATGAAAAGCAAATTGAACCAGGGACATCGGAGGATCCCCTTCCACCCTTCCCATATCCATATGATGAAAAGAAACCATTGGATTCCATGAACAGTGCTCTTAAAGATGAACCGATTCCACAGAATGAGTTACCACACACCGAGCCAAAGTACAAGATCAAATACAGCCATAATTTTGACATTCAGAACTATGGGCTTGTACCCAGCGACATAGATTCAAATCGACCCAATGTGTTGGTTGTTGAAATTGAGTTGCCTCTAATTCGTTCTGCCGGTTGCGTTGATCTTGACATAACGGAAACCCGTTTGAAGCTTGTAGTGGAGAAGCCGGCGTGCTATCTACTCGATCTCAAGCTCACCTATCCAGTCGACGAGGCTAAGGGATCTGCAAAATTTGACAAAACCTCGCGCCGTCTTGTTGTAACGCTTCCAGTGAAACTGGAACCCAAACTAGCTGCTCAACATCAAGAGCTGATCAATGGAGACAGCAACTCGATAGTAGAGAGTGAAACCGATATATCTGTCGATAATGAAAATTCTCTGATTGAAGTTCTCGGTTCAGAAACCTTCCAAGAAGTATCAACTACCGTAAAGGATAGTGTGATCGAGCAAATGAGAGAGATGAGTGCCTCTACAACTCCCGATGGAATTGAGTTTGTTGACGATTGCGATCTTTCTACTCTCTCATCAATGAACGTTAAATTTCCTGACATCCAGTTCCATCAGGACAATCTGCATCTCATTATTCTCTTTAATGTGAAGCATGTCGCTCTGGGCAGTGTTAAAGTGTCCCGATCTATACATAACCCGAACTGTTTGGCGGTGTCTATGGTGTCCCAAGGGAAAGGAGGCTGGCCCATGCAGTATGCTGCCTTTCTAGGTTGTTGCTCAAGTCTTTCCCCAGATGAAAACAATTCAGGACGACCACGTATATCTCTCAGCATTAGTGAAGACAACATGGTGATCTGTCTCAAAAAAATGTTCTCAGGTTTCTGGTCAATGCTTCAGATCGGGCCAAATGTGGCTGACTTGAAGGTAATATTTCACTATTTTTGAAGAATCCTAGTGTTTTACTTGTTATCATTTATACAAGAGTTATTTGTTTTAAATATTATTGTGTAGAGTTCTAATATTTTTATAAATTACATTGTTATATTCAACTATAGTGCATTTTAGGCGATATATAAAAGCTACCTACAGAATAAATTGAATAATTCTTTACTTTTAATAAACCTAAAACGCGTAAGAAAAAGTAAGTATTTAGTTAAGAAAATATTTTCAATGTAATTAAGCATATTACGATTCCTAATTCTGTACTTGTAAAACACTTATTGACAACAATTAGTGACAATATTATGTCTAAAGAATAGTTTAAAATAAGTTATTAATAATTATTATAATATAAAATAACAATAGGATCTTTCGTTTATTGCTGTTTGAAGATGGCAATTTGAAAATTATTTTATTCAAATTAGGGAAGTGTGTATTTTATTTTTTAGTATCCGACTACTGTAGTAATATAAATAGTTTTATGTGATTTGTATATTGCTACTATGGGGTGTTCCGTAAAAAACAGAAAATTCAAAAAGTATTCCAAAAGCCTATTTTAAAATAATAATAATGTAATATGTCCATGATAATTATTATTATTTCTTAGAATTTCCAAAAGTGATTACGCTCTTATGATTGATTGATAGTTTCTTGAACATATTTACATATCACATTATTGTTATTTTAAAATACACTTTTGAATACTTTTGGAATTTCCTGGCTTTTTACTGAACACCATGTAGTTTTAAACAATTTTTCTATTATTATTGTAATATTTTCATGTGTTTCTTCGGAATAATGTTTAGTATTAATGAAAATTTACATTCACCACTTCATTCTCATTTCCTTCTTAAGGATTATATTTATTTTATTGCACAGCTTATTTATTGTATTTTCTTTCTTGCATACGACAAGATTGAATAGCAAATAAATGATTTCCTCAATTTATATATGGCTAGTAAGTACTTGTACATAAATGTTGCAAGGTAACGGATGCATAGTCTAACCACAGCTGGTTTATTTATAGAATGTAAACTTCCATATTGATCCGATGTTCCTTGAGGGTACCTAGCATACCAACTACCTTGTAGTTTTATTGCTCAGAGCTTTATATGCTCAAGTAGTAGTTTGAAAGCTGTGGCAATTCACGTATATACTTATAGACTGTATAGTCTACATAGGCTAATGTATATATAATATATAGTATACGTGTGGTATTTAACGTATGCTTCTGTTATTAACTATATGCTTCATATTATAGTTCACATTAATTAGCGTAAATTTTACGAATGTTAATTATATATTTTGAAAATCTATTAACATTCCAGTTATTATTCAGTTATTGATTCATTCCAGATCATTTTATCTTTGCTACAATGTTAATTTTAAAGTAAACAGAAATGTAGATATATTGAGAAACTTTATTTTTTCATTTATGTATTATTTTTCAGCATATTTATACAAAATTGAAATATATACTTCAGAGAAGTGTAATTCAGTTTCATAAAACATATTATACACCATTTCCCATAATTCTTGCAACATAGAAAGTAACAAAAGCTTTACTTAGACCAGAAAATATATATTTTAAACGGCTATATCTTGGTAATGAAACATTCGATGACCTTGAAATTTTGGAATGGCCCTGAGGCCATCGTGGGCTATCAGGACAGTTATAGCCATTTTTCACTCCGGTTACAACTGTCTCAATAACTCTTAATGACCTATGCGCCTCCAAAGTTTCATTGTCATTGGTTATTTAGTTACCAAGATTTCGCCGTCTGAAATATATACTTTCTAAGGCGTTAATTTACATCAAACTTATTTAGACACACTTTAGTAAACTGTAAGTCTCTTAGAGACTCTTAAGAGATTGTATCAAAGTCTCTTTAACTTATTATTCTTACACATTCATGCACATATTAAAATGTCATGCCAATCCTCCTATAAAATAAATATTATTGTTTGGCTGTGGTTGTGGTTGAATAGTGATAACTATAACCGATTTTGTTCATAATGCTTTATTATTTATATACATATGACTTATATATTTGTCAGCTAAAAATAATCAGTAATAATGGTTACAATTGTGACTATCAAATTATTAATAATATACGTATATTTTAGCGAAAACTATTAAAATGTAAAATATGTATATATGCCTAATTAATTAATAGAAAACATTTGGAGTGATACAAATGTCCGTTATATTGTTAAAAGTAGACGTAGGTATTGCACTGTTTATGATAATGTAGGAGGATTGTAAAATTTTGATGAAACTAGAAATGTCCCTATTATGTTCATATTAACGAATATACACTTATGACGTGTATATATATTAATACATTAAATATATCAATATAGTTATTTATAATTATTATTATCAATAAGTGATTAGATTAATTATTATTTTTGTTTGATATTTTACAGATATAAACAAAATAATACAAAAAAATATATAGCATATCCTAATTTTAGTATTCCCAAATTGAATTTTGTCATCAGTTCGATAAGCTTATCACAAATATTTTGTGTGTTCGGTTTACAGTTTTAGGTATATGACTATGCAATATCCTATAGTCTTCAAAATCCAGTCTTTTTTAGACCTACTTCGTCGTACAGATTTGCACGTTTGTTTAATTTTTCTCAATATTGGTGGATATTTGGTTATGTTTACAATATATACAGCTCAGAAACATTTTTCTCTTTGATTCTGTTCTTATAATTAGACCACACGGTAGGAAATGCAGAATATTTAGGCGACCAATGCGAGTTCGTGCTCCTTTTAGTCTGATTTTGACCAAGCATTTTTATTCAAATGTTTTTATCAATTAATCATTTGTATTACATCTTTGCATTAATCAGATTTGACTGATTAAGCTTTCCCCGTGAGTTTGTATTTTGTAATAAAACAATTTCACTATTAAATGAAATATTTTTATGTAACTTTTTGGCAACATAAGTATATTTTGTAAAACTTATTTTTCTTTTCATGGACACAGGAGATTCTTCTTCCATTGGAGAACTCTCTTCAGAAGCTAATGGCTGAACTTAATACCACCGTATCTGCTACAAAGCCAGAATCAAGTGATGCGATAGGACATCTACAACCGCAGGTTGCAGAGCTCGATCAAAATAAGATCGATATTCGTCTGGTTGATACCTCCTCTATTATACCAAATTCAACAACACTGACAGTAAGTGTGCTTTGCAGAAGACTTGTGGCAAAAGGCGTTTAATTGAGTATATTAATATAGAGAAGTAATTGTGGTATAATAGATTCCGAATGAATGAAACCCAAATTAAATTAAATTTTCGAAAATATATTGTGTTTGGTTAGTTGATTATGAAATTTAAATACATAAGCATTTTAAAGTCATATATACACTGTTAGTATTAGGCTGAGACACGCCACATTATGAGTTTAGATTTTTATACTAAATTAATAATTGTCATTATTTCATTTCCTTACACTTAGGATCCAGTTTATTTGTTTTAGCGTCCACTTTATACATCTGTTAGAGTACACGGTGTGTACATCTATTTTGCTATATGTTACCTAAATATATATACATATATATATATACGAAATATATTTACTCAAATGATTAAATGAGTGCGCCAGTTATGGATTATAATTAATACATGTATTATTAAAACACCAATAATCCTGTCCAAAAACATATTGTTTGAATGTCAATACCATCTTAATAAATCCAAGAAACTCTAGAAGTTTTAAATAAATATATAAAAATTGGAGTCCTCACAATATAAATACTTACATTTTTATGACAAAATGCCTATGGAGAATGATTTAAATAATAATTTTAAGAAAAAATATAATTTTATGCAAATCACGTCATATGAACTATAGATGTATTTATAATACATCTATGCAAATGCTAAACAAAACTCATACAAATTTCCATCAAAATTTAATAAAAAGCCATTTAATCCAATAAAATTCCTTCTGTTAACAAGACACCAACCTTGCCTACGGGTGAATAGGTATTATTGGAGAAATGTTACTCTGTTGTTATTATCCTACTTTCAGTCTACATAATATACAAAGCAGTAAGAAAAGCATATTGAAATTCAAATTGAAAGTATTCAAAGGTTATATATTCATTTAAATGCTATATAATTATACAGTTTCTGTACCTATTACTTGTAATATTGTTGCCTCCATAGAGTTATGATTATATAAAGAGCACAAATGATTGTACAAAGAGTGTTGACTCTTATTGATTTCATATAAATCGCGCTACAAATTGTTGTCAATAAAAAATCATTTTATATAAAATGTATTTAAATGAGTACACAAAAAGTAGTATTATGTACTTTTATTAAATTAATTTTAAGAGCAAATATATATACATATATGCCTATTCATACAATTTAAACATGCGTAAGATGTCTGTAAATATAATTTATTTCCTGGATATCTAAATCTGCATGTTCATTCTATTTCACTGCTGCCAGCTTTTAATACATTAAATTGTATTTAAAATAAATTGTATAAGTTTTCAGGTGGGTAGTATTGAAGGGTGTATATCAGATGCTCGAAAAATACAATTGTTCATAAGCTTGAATCTTCACCAACTCGAATCTTCATTATGCTCGAAACGTCATAATGCTATATAGGTGCTAAAATTATCATAATATGCTCGAAACTTCATATTCTTGAAAAATGAATCGGTGTACTGTGTATTCGTATAGCATAGGTATTATAGATTGATATGTACCTGACTAATTATAATTATAGTTGATAATGTGTGATTTAAGATATGTATTCACTGTTTTGCCTATATATTTACCTAAGTGTGAAAAAACAAATTATGATTGTGTAAACAAACTTTCGCTCGTTCAACACATTTCGAGCATATGAAGACTCAACTATATGACGTTTTCGAGCATAACATTTTCGATGCAGAGTGGACACTTTTAGTATAGTTATTACTCTATTATTGTTGCTATTTATGTTACTATACAATAACAGTTTTTTACGATACACCATTTTAAGTAGAATAGAAGTGACATAGCACATAGCAAATTTAAGTATTTTAACTGATAGGAGAAGATCCGTCATTTTTAGATGCGAATATTTCTTAGTCGCATATTGATGTAAATCACATGCCTCTATGAGTAAGGAATCAATATTATCATAATTATTTTTATATCGATAATACCTATATGGTTTTTATATTTACATGAATTACCGTGCTATAATTATAAATATATATCGTTTGCTCCACTTATACCTCCAGTCTGTAAGATCTCAACATATAATATTCCAGGCCTCCCAATGTGCCGACAAGCGAGTTCTCACTGATCTTCTTAATCAATGTGACGGAGAGGATGAACGATTGCCTCCCATAGTGATCGTCGAATCGAGCAATGGACCTCGACCCGCCAAGAGCATTCTCAAGACTCGCTCGATATCAAGTGGGTTACTTTTTGTAAAAAATAGATTTTGCTTATCTATAAATCGATAATTTCGAATTCATATAATATGAATTAAAATGTAAATACATTTGTATAATTTCTTTCACATTTTTCGAGATTCTAATTCATAATACGTAATCTATCTATAAATATTCTTAATCTTAACTTAGTTTCCCTAAAAAAATATTACAAGAACGGGCTATATCTAATAGGTTAAATTAGAAATCACAAAAGTCTGAAATCAATTGTTTCATAATATTATGATAGCATCGTAGCTACTTTTATTTAGGTTTTTATAGAATGTAATTTAGTGTTTACTATAACAAAGATCACATTGACAGTTCTTACACGTAGTGTAGTAACAAATTCTGTAGGTAAAAGAGCATAATTTAACTAACTTGCTTCATTCGTTAGTAAAGTATGTAGACTAATTAATAATTTATATATTAGGACTACTAAATATTAACTACACTATACTTTCTATACAAATTTATGATAAATATTGGTATATTAAACGACAGGGTAATTCCAAAATTATTACTTTGAAAAAATCAATGTTACATTATTTAGCTTGTTTGTAACTTATTTTTAATTCTGTTACAAGTAACGCATATTATCTGTTTCGGTTAAAATACTGCAATTTCGCGTGGTTGACTCTCAATTTATGGTAAAATTCAATCATGCCAAAAATCTATTGTATCCGTAGTAAATCATTGTTATTGAGTTAAATCCATAGACAACGTAATAGTTTGGATAAACTTATTTATAGCTATTTATTGTTAGGTCAATGAACTATTACTGAATAAAAAAATATAACTATTGTATAACCCCACCCCCTTCACATTCGCTAAAAAGCACCCAATTTGCGTGCGATTTTAATACATAAAGTGCGTTTTAGAATGCTTTCAATTCACAACCCTGAGAAGCATCCTATTGGAGTGCTTTACTAGAAATCCCACAACAGATCCTACTATCTATCAAAGTATAGATAGTAAGAATATAGATATTAAAGTTTTGTTCTTATAGTCCGTAAGGGAGAGTGGGCGAGGTCAAAGTTATGGATTAGTCTGCGGACTAGTCCAAAAGAGTAGTCTAGCCAAGTATTAACACCTGACTAACCCCGTTGTTTTGACCTCATTTGACAAGTATTAAGCCTTGGGGTTAGTCCAAGACTAATACCTGACTAACTTCTTTGAAAGAGGGTTAAAACCGGACTAATCTCAACTAGTGAAAAACTTTAATCATTTTCAATTCAATTTTCCTATGCTCAATTTGATCCTTAGGGACTAACCCTGAATTGAGGTCAAAATTGAACAAGATATCTAAGCGATTAAAAACATATTTCAATAACATGCACTTCATTAATGCATTATTGGCCTATGTATAATGCTGTTTATGCCAATAAATAAAATAATTATAACCAAGTTGCTACAGGAAATAGAAAAAGAAAACATCCCGCACATTCTGAAAGTTCTATTTATGAAAAATGTCATCTAACTCACCAGTAGTTATCAACATTAACAGATGAATGTCAAGAATACAAGGATAATAAGTTATAGTATATACTTAATTTAAATATCTACTCCAAATTGAAATATATTTTTTATGTTATATTGACATTTTGCCATTATAAATGATTAAAATTAAGAATAAATTTTTGCCGTAGCACCAAAAAAAATTATTATATCAAAGTTGTATTTCTGATAATAATAACTTAGTAACTACTATTTGTAATACTAATGAAGTGTACATTTGTATAAAAAATAAATAAATGGTCAAATTTAGTAAATTAGATAAGATAGATAAATAGATTTGCAAATCATAACAGTTATATTGATATAAAATACATCCAATTAACTATATGTATCAATTAAAACACAATGAAAATTATGAAAATTAGCATGAAAACTAAAATATTTTGAATAAAATAAAATAGGTATACTGTTATTTATATTTCCTTCACATATATACCAATATACATATTATATAAATATATATTACAAATAAATAAATATAGGTAATATAAATAGGTAAATATATAAATATACATTACATAAATATTGGTATTATAGATAAATATATTATAAATAGATGAATACAATGCCTATTATAAAAATAACAATTATACATATTTTATACAAATATGGGTATTATAAAAAATGTATATATTAAAAACAACAGAATAAATATAAAGTGCCTACATTTTATTTTGGATTTTTAGTTAACTACATATTAAAATTGAATTAGTCCAGTTTTAGTCAAGTGTTAATCTGTGCTCTGAATTTTTTTGCATGGAGTTAATACTTGACTAACCCTTTTGGACTAACCCGAGACTAATCCATAACTTTGAACTCACCCAATGTACCCCTTGTCTACGCAGACTCGAGCGAAGAGTCCCCAATAGGCCACAGTGCTGGTGGGTTCGGCTCGATGTCTTCTGAAGATTTCCCCGGCCAGCAGGAGGGAGACGACGGTCTACCCCGCTGTGCCTCGCTGGATTCGAGCAGCAATCTCCACCATCAGCTCCAGCTCCTGCGCAAATCTGTGTCCTTCTCTCAGCGCCAAGAGCGAGCTCTCTTCACCCCGGCTGATCCGGTGTCTGCCCTCCATCAGACACTGAGAAATCGGCGAAAAAAAGCCCGCAGGAGGGGAAAGGGTGCGCGCAGACACAGCACCAGTGGTGATGGCGAAGGAGAGGTAGATGAAGAGGTGGCGGCGGCGGAAGCTGAAGAAGAATCTGCTACTATGGCAACCAGACGGAGGATCTTCTCAGAGGGGGATCTGGATCGACTGAGTAGCGGCTACACTTGTGGTGAGTGCTGAGTTCTCGAGGGAACTGACTACATGGTTGTCAGTAAAAATGCAGAAACTCTCGCTGACGGTGACATTCAAAATATCTATATTTTTTATTTATATGCTTAAACCAGCGATTGACATTAATTTTAAATTATTTATGTTACATTTTATTTTTTTGTTTATCGTTTTGGGTGCGGTATCTATATATGTATCTACACACTTTTCAACGAAGCTCTTTAAAATTAATATATTGCACTAATATTTGAGCATTTATAAAAGACAATAGGTCTGTTAAAAATCTGATTTTCAATTTAATAATAATTATGCGTTTTATGATGTTTAGAAAATGTACATGCTTATGTTATAGTTAAATTAATGGATATTGAGTAATACATGTTGTTGATTGATGAGATACAGTCTATAGGTTGTAATCATTTATAATTTTCTCAGAATTAGTTTACCTTTGTATATCACTATAGTAAGTATATCATATCATATATCTTGCAAACAAAACATATTTAACCAAAATGGGGTTTTAAAGTAAATTAAATGTGTAAATTTAATTGTAACATGTATACTGATTAGAATATAAATAAAGTACACGCTATGAAATATAGTATTTATTTATATCGCTGTATGATTAAGCTTTGTGATTATACTTATCAAAGGAAAACCGTGATTATATATTTAATCAATTTGTATTTATTTTATACAAGTATTTTGTAAATTATATAAATGTGGCTAACCCCGCTATTTATAATAATAAAGGGTATATTGCATATTGCCTTGCCTGGATTTATATATATCATAATTAATTAGTCGCCGAAGGCTTATTCAATTATCGATGGATTAGTTTAAACCTACGGCGACTAATTAATTATGATTTATATAAGTATATCCCGACAAGGAAATATACAATTTACCCTATAGTTTATACTAATCTTTCAATTTAGAGTTTTATGTTAAATACAAATTCGTATCTTATTTTCTGATTTTTAGACATCTTGGCGGCTTCAAGGCATCTTTTTAAGTATAGTATAATTTAATGTTAATTAATTGTTCCTGCAAAAAATATTTATTCCATTATATTTTTCAGGCTTTGATGTCGAAATTATACTCAATATAACGCATATTGGACATATAGAAAATTTAAAAATAACTCTTGTTTGCAAAAAAGGGAATTATTGTGTTCTCTTTCATTTTAGCCATATATATACCATCTTTTGTCCTAAATTGCATTGACTTCTTTGAATTCGGATATATTCAAAACATTGCATCAGTCTTCTACGGTTATATACATACATCATCAATAATTGTACAATATTAATCAATCAAATACTTAATTCAAACTTTTCAATGTTTTACTAGATCTTGATCTCCTTTTAAGAAATGCTTGTAAAAATTTATCGGCTTGCAACTAGATATTTTTTTAATAATAATTTATAAACTTTTCTATGTTTGATTTTATTGATAATTATTTGTTGTCTCAATATAAATCAAATCGGATTTAATAATTCTACCAATTAGTAACTATATGAATCATATATTTGATTACCTAAGTATAATTGCAATATTTTGAATTCAATTATATATATATATATATTTACATTGCTTGATTAAACTATTCAGACTTGTTAGGCATTGATTTAAAACACGACTTTATTGCTCAATTAAATTGTTCTGTACCATTTTTTTTACTCAAGTGACCTATCCTTTTCCTCACAGAACCTCCTCATCCTTGGGTAGAAGTAACCTCAAACCGTGGCAAGCGAACAGCCACAAAACCCAGTGATGAGCCACCAAAGACACCTGTTGAGATACCCGATACTCAAGCCACAACAAATACGAAACAACAAGAAGAGGCGAACAACAATCAGCAGGCCAAACCGCTCAGTAACCGTTGTGATCCCCCTTCCAGAATTAATTGGACTGACCTGCCTGGTGTTCAGCAGCGTCAGAATGCCATCAATCCCCACAGGACTAAATGTGCGGTTTCCCTTAGTGATAAGGTTACTTTTGATTTGGATGACGATTAATAAGCTAACTGTCAGTTACCTTCAGGCACTCTGGTTAAGTGAACCAGTCATTCATTCATTCATACACTTTTTAATGTTTAATTTTTCTTTTATGTTGCTTCTTTGTTTGTCAAAGAATTCATATTTTGCTCATAGTACTTCTCCTAGAATTTCATCGCATTCGATTAATTATTTAGTTGCAATTTATAATGTATGATACTTGGTCACACTGCCATTTTAATGCATCTAAATATTGTTCACTTTTTAGTTTTTCATTTTTGAAGTTAATATAATATATTAATATTGTTTCTGGTGATTCTTTTCCCGCTGCATTCTATTTCCATGTTTAGTGTGTGTATAATATCTACTTTCTTTAATTTTACATAAAGAAACTGTTTTTAATACTCATTATTTGTTTTATTATCATTTATATGCTAGGTATATTACTGAAGTATAACTGCTCATAAGGAGAAACTTTAGACTTCTGGAACATTAGTAAGCTTTCAAGAAAAGAAATACTATTTAAAAAATACAAATTGATATCTAAACAATTATATGTAATTTACACGTACCTTTTAATCAGATACATAAAAAAGAAGACTGTATAAATATAATTGTGTTTATTTAATGATCAAAATTTATGTTAAACTAACGTATGTTGGAGTTTACAGGCTAACAAACATGGCATCATACTCCTACCAGGGTGGCCACATATCCTCAAAATTCGCTCATATACTCTAATTTTAAAATTATGCTGGAATATACTCAAATATACTCGAATTTTTATGTTTATCCTCGAATTTAAAAAATCTGTTCATGCAATTTTTATGTCTAGTATACCTGATTTGGACACTGACAATTTTTTAAATGTAAGTATTATATAAGTTTGTATTTTTTTATATAATTTAAGAAAATATTTATATTTAATAATTAATTATTTCATTAAAATAATTAAACAACCTTTACATTTTATTTTTTCACTAAAAAATTTTGCAATCCCACATACATCCTGGAAAATCCTGAATCAACTAAACAACTATTTGCAGAAGTTGTCAAAACATTTGCCAAGAGTGGTTTATTGCAAGACGTCACAGTAGGCGATCTTATCGTTCAGCAGTTCGAAACTTTGATGATCTCTGATGGTAATTTTGAGAAGGCACTACGGTGCTATATCTATGCCAGAAGAACGTTTGGATGACTTCTATTGTCGGCTTCTGAACCCAAAGTATTCCGATCTTTGGGAAATCATCAAGAGCATTCTATTACTTTCTCATGGAAATGCTATTGTAAGTTTTATTAGTTTTCTAACTAAGAGATAAGATGAATTATATGACTATACTGGTTTAATAAAAAGTATTCTATTAACTTCAGGTCGAAAGTGGCTTTAGCATTCAAAAAAATCAATATGAAGAGAATCTCTTGGAAGGAACAATGATTGCAAAACGCATTGTCTATGATTCCATACCAGATGTTCAGTCAATCCCCAGCATGGTCACGAAAAAGATGATAAAAGTAACTTTTTATAGTGATGTTTCCTTTTGAAATATTAATCTTTTATATTATATGAATAATTGGACTAAATAATAAGTATCTATGAATCTATAAACCTATATTGTACATAAATATAATAGGACGTGTCATCAGGACGTTCCAAATGGCTCAAATTTCGATTATGATCAGTTAACATTATTTTATTTATATTATTATAGGCCACTGTAGGTGCACGTTCACGGTATAATAGTGCACTAGAAGAGATAAGATCCGCCGAAAGAGAGGTCATCAATGCGAGAGCAGAATCGCAAACAACGTAATATGGAGGCTCTGGTTGAAATAAGAATGTAAGAAGAACGTGCTAAAATGCTGCAGTCAATACAGCATTCAAAAAAGAAAATGAAAAGGACTGTTCCAATGTACTTTTTAATCTTACTGTTTCATTACGTTCCATTACATATAACATTCCTTTTGATCTCTAACTAGGTACATGCTGTATAAATGAACTATACATTTTACCAATACACAATTTTTTTACTGTAGTTAAATATTTTTAATTTTGTGGCGGAAATCGGGTGGATATTATAACATATATACTCTAATTTTTTCAAAATATACTCGAATTTTATTTTCAATTTAGTGTGGCCACCCTGTTATATGTCATAGTCCCCTATGTAGGAATGCTCTTGCTCGCTTCCAAACTAAAATTATAAAAAAATAAAATTTGCGCTTATATTACTAAATCTTGTTTTTATTGATACATTCTACTATTAAAAATGTGTCATTTTATGTCCCATAGTAATCTTTTCTCGCACTTTACTTAATCATATAAATTATCATCAATAATATTCTTCAATATTAAACCTTCAATATGTTAAATTTAAACTATAAACTTTATTAATAGAATACATAATTATAACGCTCATTCTCAACTTGCTGTTACTTCTTTCTAGTACACCCCATTTCTGTTCGGAATAGATTTACTGAGTGAAATGTATACTTTATTAAGTATTAATTGTATATTAACCATAGAGATCAGACTTTTTGGGGTAGGTTATCAAGAGAGGACATCTATTATGCTAGTTTAATGTCGAAATGGCAACATTTCTTTGTCTAGGATTTTATTGATTTATGTAGCTTAAACTGACAGACAAATTATTTCATGCAATATTAGATTTAATTTCTTGCATAAATTATGTTCATATCGTAAGGTAATGTAAAACATCTTTTTTTAATTTTCATTTTAAAATAAATATTCTGATCATTTTTATTGAAGGAAAATTGATTAAAATGTCATTAGTGAACTTTTGAATTATGAGATTTTTACACTAAACTACGTTTTTGGCTCTGATATTACCGGCCAAGCTGTTGCTATTAAATAATCAATATGTCATATTCTTTAGATAAGGCAAACCCAACAATAATCTTATCTCTATGATATTAACTTATAGATTACTATACATATACCGATTATAATATTTCGGTACACCAATGTTATTTTGCTGTATCAGTTTCCAATAATATTTGAGTAATTTTTGAAATATATTTATCGTAGATATTTGTTTTACTTTATATACATTACATATTATATAAAGTATATATATATGTATATATTATTGATTAATTTCAATGGTATTTTACTACTTGTAATGGAAGTGCACATCCATACTGCTACCTCCTCCCCCCACCCTTGAAGTCTCATCTCCGTGTCCATGGGTTTGTCCTCGTGTAATTCGGCCGGACACATGAGTAATCACGCCGAGGTGGCACCCAATCACGCCGGTATCACGTTTGCTGTGAGCAATACACTTGTAAGTTCCACATTATTAATACACTATACTGCAGTACGTCTCCTAATCTATCTTCTGGATGACACAAGTTGTTTTGTGGTAAAATTCAATATAGCATTTTTGTGATTTACATACAAATTAAAATAAGTAATAAAGTGTATAATATATTTGCTCTTTTCTTTTTAAAAATTGATTAATATTTCATTTATTGAATTTTTATTACTCTTTTATATTTCTTAAGTGCGCCGTGTAAACCATAGTTTGTCCCTAAACAAGTTTAGCCTTATATTTTTGAAATGCAATTTTGTGTTATTATAATGACCAATAATAAAGTAATTTTACACGTAATAATAGCATGAAATACATTTCAATATTAAAATGATCGTGACCCTATTGGTAATATAATATATATTGATACATGTAATTTTACTCATTTCATTATCTTATATGAACAATTGTCTTCATTAATTAATTTCAGCGCTATATGTTCTTGACATTTGTATTTTTCAATGCCTTGATTTAGAGTTTCTCAACGCTTTATTTCTTTAATAGTTTTGGTTTTCAGTAGGTTAACTATGTAGTAGCTACAGGGAGTTGTGACTCACCATGTGTTGTTATTGATATTTTGTTCAAGAGAAGTCTAGATGTACACTGAACTAGTAGTGAATCTAATGTTATGCAACAACTATATTTTACTGTTTACATTATTTCATTAAAGAAAATGTACATTCCAAATACAAATGCATTCTATGAATTAAATCAATAACTGTTGAGATAACTCTAAAAATACCTATCGACTTATTTATATAGTCAATATTTACGTTGTAGATAAAGTAAAGATTACCACTTCATTAGACAGTGGATATATATTTGGTTAAAACAGGTGTGTAGTTTTTATGCTATAATATTATTATTCGGGCTCGTTTATTCTAATTATATTCTTGGCACTACATTCTGGGATGTTACTTTCTTCTCTAAAAGACAGCAACTCGTGAAAATTATTCGATTATGATTGACACTTTTGTTCTATATCAGTAATACTTCCCCTTTTGTTTAAACTATCTTTATAACAATAAATGGAAAATTTTCTGGTAATCTTTATTTATTAAAATAGAATAATCGAATATACGTGCTATAACGCAATCTAATTGGCTAATACTAATACTTTAAATGGGTCAAAAACCGTTTGGTTTAGAAAATAAAAATAACAATATATTATTATGTATAATCTTTTTTCGGATTATATGGAATATACGTACATAAATATAATGTAATGTTTGTTACAATTGCATCAATAGTTATAAGGTAGGTATGCAGATTAGAGTATATTATTGTTCACTTAAATGTACACATTTGACAATAATTACATAATAAAGGCTCATGCTATGCACCTATAGCATAACTTAAGGGTTGGTTATTGTAGCACCCTATAATACACTCAATTGGTGATGGTACATTATACTTGTCATTGGCTATTCCTGTACAATTATATGCGTAATTTAGTAATGGCATTAAATTATAGTTAGTTTTAAAAGTTAGTAGTAAAGAAAAAGTCAAAGATTGTAAATTGTGTGTTTGTTGTCAAATTTTCGGAAATCCACTCCATAATCATGAGACTGAAAGAATGAAGTACTAACATGAAAGTAAGCCAAAACTCTAAAAGCAGTTACGTGAACTAAAGTGACAATTTAAATACATGAAATACATAAGGAAAGTTCATGAGAGAGGTGTAAGTAGTAATCACAAGTTTGGGATTAGAATATCATATTGACTAGTTAGTTACATTCTTCCTTGCTGTTGATTTTAGGCTTCCGGCTACGTATGTATTTAAATTGCTTCCTTAATTCGAAGATTAATTAATTAATCTTAATTTTTGTTAATTAATGATTCATGATGTCAGTCTCATGATTATGGAGAGGATCTCCGAAAATTTGAGAATTAACACTCAATTTGCAGTCTGGCTTTTCTTTACTGTGTATTAACTTTTTACTAAACATGCTGCGAAAAAAAATTACATTTATTTATTATAGTTAGTTTGTTTGGTTTTTACGTAATGTGTATAACTATTTATTATTTTTTATTCATAGTGGTCGTATAATGTTTGATATTTATATGTATACTTTTAACAGTAATTTTATTTAATAGTAAAAAAACTGTTTTGATAATTTTTTTTTTAACAATAGAATATTATATAATTGAACCCAATATTAACAAGCACACAAAACATTGTACAAAATTTCTTGCGTTCGCTTATTTACGTGACTTGTCTGGTCGACATTAGAACATATATATTTACGATTTGATGGTGACCACCTCCGCTTATACTTACATACATACGTGAAAAGCGCAGTAGATACCTACTTATTATAATTAATTGTTACCAATCTAAAAAATTATCTTAATAGATTTTTTGTATACTTGGCGCAATCGTATAATTTAGATAAGGGAAAATACAGAGTAATCCAACGCTTTTAAGATAAAAAATAGACTAGATTTTGAATGTCTCAGAAAAGGCCCAGACCATCTACCTTCTTAGTGACATTTCTTTTACCCCATCTAACAACAGGCAACTATTCCCGGGATCCTCTGCGGCCCACTGACAGCTCATCTAGTTATCCAGTCAGGTGGTCGGTGGTTTCCCGTCTTCATCATCGCTGGTGCCATGAATCTGGTCGGCGCTGTTATCTACGCCAGTCAGAGCGCTGCCAGTCAAGTTCTGTGACTTTCTCTCTGTTTCTTTTTACTTGTTATGAATTGATCCACCAATCTCCAAGTTGAGCAACCAGCGTCTATTATATCTTCCTATTGGTAGAAATAATATGTTACTATAATTATTTCGTGAACACATTACCAATCTTCCCACTTTACCGGCGTTCAATACAATACTAACCACATAGCTATAAGTATATATAGAGACGACACAGCGTATCGGAAACAAAAATTTCCAAATGAAAATAACGCTACTTTCTAAAACATATCAATCCACAGACGATTAGTTCGAGTTGGAATTTTGACCCAAATTGTCATTTTTAATGTAAAGTCTAAAATATAAAATTGTAGTTGTAAACAGATAGAAATTATTTTATGTTGGCTACCATTTCGTCAATGGGATTTTCTATCTAATGTTTTGTCGTCTCTATCGTATATATACTTACAACTCTGTCCACTACACAAAACCATCTCGAAACATACTACATATTACATAATAATATCATGATATGCATATAACAATAATATGATCATTGTTACCTACTAATATAAGATGAGTAAGTACGCAACATTCGAACAAGCGGGGGGCTCTACCCATGAGAAAACGCTGTCATCTAGACTTTTTATCATACTATTTGAACCATTTGGGGTTTTCCTTAAATATCATCGTGATATACTATACCCCCGGCGCTGTAATACGTAGTTCAAACTAATATTTTCCTAAAAGAATTCAACAGGTGTTGCTGATCTGGTATTGCTTTGTTGTGGTAGATTGTTTCTTGTAGAAATAATGCCTTGAACTTTACTCTTCTATTAAAAAGCCTAAGGTTATACATGCGTCAAATCTAGAGTTGTTTTTAAACGGCAATGTTATTATTACGCCAGTGTTTCCGTAATGATATGCATTACTTTTAAAATCTTTTAATACTATATATATAGAGAAATATTGAATAAATAAGTTACAAGTAGTGAATTCTTTCTGCAATAAAATCAATTATTTTTTACCGATTTGATTGAAAGTAAAATTCCCTTATAAATACATAATATTTAGTAAGACAATGTAAAGCAGAGACTAATTTTTCACTTGTGTAGATTAATTATACTATTTGTTATACATAGCATTACTAATGTATAAGTTGTTATTTTTATGTATTCTAAGTTTAGTGTTGTTTCTATTTTTTATAGGCGAGTAAAAATACAATATAAATAATACTGGCGCATATTAATGATTGTGTATAATCACCTATCTCCACTTTCAAACCTATTATCAAATTATACTGGCGCGAAGTGTTAAATTCCAGTACTGTTATTTTATTGGTCTTTTGGTATTATCTTGCATAGTACAGTTTTAATTTACTTATCTTTCCAGTTGAGTTGGCTATGTGTATATTATCAGCTGACTTTATTGATGAAATTCGTATGTGTATGTATGTGTGCGGTTATATTTATATAAAAAAACATTCTTCTACTGAAAATGAAATGTATAATTGATCAAAATGCTATTTTGCGCTTCGAGTAATGTGTATAATATGCTTTTATGTGACTTTTTGAAATGTTTTGTAAATATATTTATCATTATCTTCTGACTTGATCTTGTATTTTTTATGTACCTCTATAGTGATTAAAATTTTCATTTTTTTTCAAAATATATATATAACACCATTGAATAACTTTAATATTGTACAGTGTAATTCGTCTATATGTATTGGCGATCCAAGGGCGAAACAAAAAACGTCTATATAGGCGAATATGTATAATTTACCTATTTTTCATTTCATCAGTTAGTTTTGGATATTATAAGGTATATCGGCAGCAGACTAATTCCATTTTATATATCACCGGCAGAACACAAAATTATGTAAAATGCTAATTTTACTGATAAATTTGTGGTGAAACGCGATTATTTTAACTGATGGGGAATTTTGTGAAGCGATTTTAGCTACTGCCATGAAGCAATTTCGATTGTACAAAGCAGTATTAGCTTTTATTTAGCGTTGCTACTATGTACCAAGGAGTAGAGTAAGATAAATAGTGACGTTGATTTAATGTCAACCAAATTAAAAATGAGGAAATTCCAGGTCTATTTTTATATTTTGTTAACAAATATTTAATTATGCTCTCAATTGGTGAAATGAAACGTTTAAAATTTAATACGAAGTTCTATGTGGGTAAATTTAAATCATGAATTTAATATCATCGGATCATAGAAATAGATTGTCTTTTACAAATATTAAACAAATGTCTATTTCTATGGATCGGATGTAATAAAAAATGAAGTGTTATTAAAAATAGCTTGTTCGGGTGAAGTGATTAATTATGAGTAGGTATATCAAATTCGAATGATTATCTATAAAATTATTTAAATTCGAATATTAAATTAGTTGTACCTAGTTACATAAATAAACGATATCACATTCTAAATTCCACATTACTGAAAGAATTAAATGGGTTTGATGTAATAGAAGACTCATTCTCTTCTTATTCCAAAGCAACTATGTGGCCGGTCGCGGTATGCAGCCCACACGAGCAAGGTATTTCATGGTCGGGTTTGTTGAGGCATTCTGGGCCCAGGTCGATACCCAGTTCCTCAAGTCTTGGCAGAGTCCACGCTGGGCAGTCGAGGAGCAAATGCCGGAGATCTTTAGTTTGGCCATTGTCGCAATGCCTGCATATATCCGATTCCCTTGCGCCGATGCGTGCCAGGTAGTTGGTGCAGAGGGGAATTTGCCTGTGCGAAGTTGCGACATTGTAGGGACGTTTGTTCTGTCGAGGGATGCATGGTCCTACCTGGCCGCTCTCTGGGCCTTCAGTATGGCTAAGTGCCATGTGTCTCTTCTTCCGTCTTCGTCGTATGCAACGCTGGCACAGGCTGTTTGGAATTCGACGAGGGCCGTATCTGCCTGGTCCTTAATTCTTCCTTCACTGAACCGTTCATCAGCTGTCTCATTACCGTCGATCCCGCAGTGGATGGGTATCCATTGGACCTCGCTCTGGATACCTGCGTTGTTAAGGCTGATAAAGTTGGCGAATGTGCGGAGAAGCAGGTCGTCTCTGGCTTTGTCTGGTCCACTGTTAAGCCTGTCGACGCACGATTTCGAATCTATGAGAAAACGGACGCGCCTGATTTCTCTAGCGGCAGCTTCATCGAGGATTATTTCTGTGTCTCTGTGAAGCGCAGTGAGCTCAGCCGTGTAGCTGGAGTGTAACTTAACAGTGGTGTCCAATGGGGATGTTGTCCGTACGGGTGTCGCCTCCCTCCCAGTACACGGCGATGCCACCGCCTCCAGCTTTGGTTTCTTCGATCGCAGAGCCATCCGGGTAGACCTCTGTGTCTACTTCGAGGAGGGTGTTAAGGTGGTTCATCGCAGCTCTGTGTCTGGTTTCTGGGGGGTTTCTGCGTGCTGTGTTGTCGGGTATTGATGATGAGAAGGTGCATAAAAGTTGTTGATCCCATGGGGGCCATTGTGGGATCGTTCTCTTGAGTTCTCTGGGAATGGATGTCAGCATCTTTAGCTGACTTGGCGCCGGTATCTCTCCAGCCACTGGTGGTTGAGAACCGTTGTCAGACAGTTGCGTTGGCGATAAGCCTGAGGAGGTCGTCAGCGTCCCCAGGTTCTTCCCACGAGGGCGCGCATTTGCTGGATTCTGCTCATAGCTTTTGTTCTGATACGTCTTGAGTGTTCTCCGAAATTGAGGAGTCGGTTCAGGGTTACACATAGGAAGCTGTCTTCACGGTTCTAATAGTGGTGCCATTCATTATAATCGAGAATTCTTTGTTGGCCTCCTTGGACCATTGTGTGAAGAGGATGGTTTCAGATTTCTCGGCTGCAAGTGTCATTTTCCAGTCCTTTGCCCATGCGTCGATACCGTTGGCGGCATCTTGGACGACTTTCTGGGAGGCTTCGAAAAGGTCCCGCCCTGAAGGTGATACCTGCCCTGAAGCCTGCCTGTACGTTAGGGATAATGGAGTTCTTCTAAGCAAGCCAGTAAAGTCTGTTGTTGACCAACTTTTCCATGAGTTTGGCTGCGTTGCAGATAAGTGAAATTGGTCGGTAGCTGCCGAGTTGGTCAGCTGGTTTGCACTTCTTGAGTATTGGGATGATGATTGCTTTCCTCCATATGTCGGGGACTTTAGCGTTGATCCATGAGAGATTAATGATGAGGAGGGTTTTAGTGCCTGCGCAGGGCCGAGTTGTTTGATCATCTCGGAGTAGATCCCGTCAAGACCTGCTGCCACTCGTTCTCTTCGCAAAGTCCGTTGCATTAATTATATACATCCTGCTTTTTATAATACGAAGGTATGCTTAACAAAAGAAACAGGTTCAGAGATGTCAAAGTACTTAGGTTTTATTAAAAGTTTTAATACCTATCGAAGTTTGATATCGTCACTTAAAATCTTATTTGACCTCACTAAAAACTCAGGTGTTAAGTCGCTTTAAAACTAAGGTTAAGATCTACTGTGACCTCAAAATATTAAAAACTTTTTGATAAACTTATAAAATCTATGAAAAGCTTAAGTTAAGTATTATAAGCGCAGTTTTAAAACTTAAAAAGTTTTAATCTGAGCTATTTTCCGATTTCATAAATTTACATAGAAAAAAGAAAGTTTTAATCTCCAGGTGCTTACAACTTCAACGAAGTCAAAGTAAGTTATTAGATTTATTATTATTGTTATATTTTTTCATGAGAAATTTGTTTTTTGAATAAAGACCACTACTTTTGATATGCTACCAAATTCGTTATTAAATTTAAAACTTTAGCAGATTTTCATCTGACCTTGGAATAAGGACTTTTGAAGTTCTGATTAAAACTTCTGGTGGTTTTAAAACTTGTAAACGTTTTAAGCCGAACATACACTTTTGAGGTTCTCATTAAAAATGTTGGTGGTTTTAAAACTCGTAAAACCCAAACATAGACTTTTTAGGTTCTGATGGGTTAAAATCTAGTTCGCAACTTTCACCCCACTAAATGAAATACTCAACTAATACCACTTTTATATCTACCCTTGCCTGGTAGCAAATATATCGATTTAGTCACAGGCGCAAATATTTACTACAAAGCTTACTTCTGGTAATAGCCACTATACCAGTTTGTGCCATCCATGTGGTAGTAAATAAATTGCTTTTCTTCTAGCTATTCCTAGGACTATAAGCACAAAGCGATATTAGCTTATAAGCTAATATCGCTTTGTGCTATCCATCTCCAGTTTATATGAAACGAGTCCCGGACAAACGTGTGGTGTTTGTGATTATCTGTCAAGAGTAAGTTGTTACAAATTTCTTTAATGTTACATTCTACTTGTTTTTATAGCTATGATGAAATGAACACAAAATATGCTCGGAACAAGATCATTTTCATTACAAATGCATTGTTCATGCATATATTTTTAGTAGGAAATGTTGTAGAACATTTTGCAAGATAACATCTAATAAAATAGTGTTTGTTATTATTAAAACTCATTTAATATGTACTCAAGGCGTGTTTAAACATGTATCATGTATAATTACGTCTATAGATGTACCAAAAGTATGGCATAACCTTAAATAGTTTAATTGAAAATTATTAACAATATTCAAACCCGCCGAAATAGACAAATAAATTATAGCAGATAAATAACAAATTTGCTTATATAGACTAATTTAAATATATGTAAAAGATAGGGACAAGACAGAAACGCTGTGCAAAATTTCCGATATAGACGAATTCTACTGTACCTTAAGTATAATTGCAGTAATAAATATTATAAAAATGTATGGTAGATAGTACATTCTTTTCAAATATGTTCTCAAAGCATTCATCCATTAAATGCTTTTGCAAAATAATTAATGAGTTAAACATCTTTGAATATAATTACTCAATGGAAATGTCCATGCGTATTATGTTAGCAGAGAAAGTCTATAATCACAATTGATACGTAAACTGTATTGACTTTGTGTAACCTTTAATTTTAGTAGATATTTTACATATTGCATAATCGAAGCCCCCCACCCAACTATCGTAACTTTTGAGGCATAATACCCTAAAATAGGATGTGCCTATATGCTAGTAATACAGATAATTACGTATCTTGTCAATTCTTTGTGTCTATAAAAAGAGACTAGCGTACATCACCCAGTATGATTTTCTATACTAAATATATAAGAACACACACTCTATATCATTTCTCTATTCAAAGCTGTATGTATTTTTATATATTTTTTAAACAATTCACAAGAACAATTATTTTCTTAGAAAAATTCTGCAATCATAAAAATTGCCTTTAGTTATTAGTGGCATAAAAACATAAATTTATAATAACCCTAACCAAAATAAAAGATCATATGACAGTGAACAAGTACTAGAACAAATCAGGCACCGTAACCACAATACTTACAAAATAAATCATACAATTAATTTTACAGTATAGAAAACTCAGTTAGATTGCATGTACAGAGACCAAAACAACATGCACACTTAATATCAAAAGATGATGAATCAGTATTAGACGAGGGTAATTATTGTGCAAACAAATTGAATATTTCTATACAATCAAGGCATATGGATTACACCATAAATGGAAGTAACAAATATGTAAATAAAGGTAAGCACATATGGATAGAGACAAGAATTTTGATGTATAGGGACGATAAACTTCAGATTTATGTACAGTGGCAATGAAAATGTACCTGCTTAATTTTATGGATTTTTTTACCCCTTTAGCAGAACGTATAATTCGAAGTTACAGTACCTATGTATGTTACATACCTTGTTGGTATAGAAAGCAAAGAGCTGCCAAAAGCAGAAATCGCAACAATATTAAAAATATACATTCATTTATTGAGAAAAAACAATAGCATCTACCATCATCACTTGATTATTAGATTGGTCATTCTTTGAAACAAATGGACACATAATTTTCTACAAATCAGAGGTTAGTCATTTAATGGATAGAAACTTCAAAAAGTGATTGTTACAGTTATAGAGATTAGACAAATGTTTTATTTCATAATAGCCACTGGCATGTGGAATGCAAATCAAATTAAAAATGCATAGCACAATAAATTGATGTCCTTTAAATAAATTATACTCACAAAGCTGTATAAAAACTGTAATCAAAATCGTGTAAGAACTGTACAAAAGAAAGGAAGATAGATATAACATTATAGCTTAACGGCATTTCAATGTCTCATTCAGTAATAGCTTGTTTTAAAGTCTTAAGATAAAGAAGTAAATTCATTAATACATGTTATTTATAAGAAGCGATAATTTAAACAGTATTTTAATACAAGTAGATTGCCAGTACGTCAGTCTGTTGTATTCCACCGTCTAATTGAAATTAATACACGTGTATTAATAAACCTAGGCTACTCACTCTACTTAGACATGTCAAGACAAGAACAAATCATTACTTTTCGAAGGATACTGAAAACACAGAGTACACAATATATCTAATTTGGATAATGACAATAATTAAAATATAATGAATAGAAAAAAACAGTATGCAAAAATATTTTATCCGATTGTATAATCCTATATTTTTAATAATTAGCAACAGTGTAGATTGCCTTTTACACCATACCTCAATACTATTATTACTGATTGTAAAAATAAGTACCCAATACATTGTAATATGATTATAAGCTTTACAATTTTTTTCTTTCTTGAAAGTAGGTGCGATTGAAGCTATCTGAATGAGATATTGACTATAGCCTGATGTTATTCTCCCAGTATAGACAACAATTAATCAGGATTAATAATCCCTCCTATGTCGCTTAGAACTAGTCTCCTTTTCACCTTTCGAGCGACCGGAATCTCCACCAGAGGAACTCCTCGAAAGATGTCGTTTCCTGAGACACTTCTTCCGTCGCTCTTTCTTACTGCTTCCATCTTCGGAAACACCCGGACCTCGATAATGAATCCCAGACGAAGAGATATCCTCATCCAAATCCTCATCGTCCTGTTCGGGGGGAATAATCGGCGAGATTGGCAGACGACGACAACTATCTTCAGCGAAGGACTTCGAATGCTGTGGCGTTGTTCTTTGCTGCTTCTTACTTTTTTCCTTCCTCTCAGTCTTCTTGTTATGGTGGTGTTTGTGGTGCTCTCGCGATCTCGAGGATGACTGAGATCGACGCTCCTTCTCCCGTGTCGTTGTTTCACTTGACTTGCTCTTCCTGCGCTTGCACGCTTCTTTCTTTTCCTTCTGTCCAGGAGATTCTCCACCAGCACCGCCATCATCTTCAGATTCAAGGATTTCGCCCTCTTCTGCCTCACCTGTGGCGATGGCGGCTATATTCTCTTCCACACCTTTACTCGTACCTGTGAAACGTCCAATAAAATTTCAAAATTACTTCACCGTAAAAATAATATGACGGTTTCTAAAAATCAAATGTCAAAATAGTAGTCAGGGGTGCAAAAGTCATTCGCCCCTGGCGAGTGATTTTTGAAAAGCACTCGCCATCTGTAGTTTTTTAAGCTAAGGTGTAAGGAAAACAAGATATCAGCAAGTTAAATTAATTAATTTAATTACGTAACTATAAACTAACTGTCTTTTAAATACTATAAATTCCGGGCAAGTAGCTTTTTTGCACGGCGAGTAGATTTTTAAATGGACTCACCTGGCTGGCGAGTGGGTTTTTAAATGGTTTGCACCCTTGGTAAATACCTAGTAAATAAAAAATTTCCCTGATTAAAAGTAATTGTAATAAGAAGCAAGCAAATAGCGTAAATAATAAAATGTTATTTCGTTCTTCCACCACGTGTATCATAATAAACGTGTACATTGATGTTATTAATTTAGGTAATAATTTAATATAATACGAAATACGTAATAATACGAGTTACTCGTATATTATAAATATCATTATACATATATATAAATACAATTAAGAATTTTCTTAAAAGCAAGTAACCGTGGGACACTACATCAATTAAATAGTTTACTAATTTAATTAAATCAATTGACATAATTTACTATCAGCCACTTTCACAAAAAAAACTGGCCGATAACAAGTCAACTCACTCTTGTTGGCAGTCACCACAGCTTCATTCGTCTCTGTATTCTCAGCTGTGACCTCTAATATTTGACCATTCCCTGAAGCAGCATCGGTCGATTCCAACTCACTCGTTTTCTCTAGACGTGCTGATTCCTTCTCCAAAGCTTGCTGTTTCTGCAGGGTGTTGGCTGCAGCTGTCCTGTCCCGCTCCAACTTGTCTCGCATTCGACTTGCGTAGAGGGTGCCTGGGCCAGGGGAACAGTTGGTAGTGGCGCTCAGCACTACTGCTGACGCTGTTGAGGATTCCGCCTGTAGCTTCAAGGAAAGCTCGTCTGAGTTTAGGGTGCGGTAAACAAATTGTCCAGTTAGTGAGTAAAGCTAAACGCGATAATATTAGTTTTTGTTGTATTTTGAATTAAAACTACTGAGTGATATCAAGCCTTGTGTAACACCGGTGTTACTATAATCAAAACGTCGCCATTTTAACCCTAACATTAAATCAAGTTTACACTTATGCAAAAAAATTGATGTATTACTAAAAACGGTATATTTGATATATTACGATGGTGAAATAATAATATAGTTTACAAATATAAAACGAAGTAATGTAACAAGTTTATAACCAATGTGTACATTGAAAAATCTATTTGTATAATTTTAAAATATCATATTACTTTTAACCCTTAGAAGTAAACTAAAATGTGGTTTAAAATTGCGGAGTATTTTACTCTAAAGAAGTAGACCGGTATATTATACAGATTGAAGTAAATTTTACTTTGAATTAACATTGGAGTAATGCCCCAGTAAACCTTGTAAATACAATAAATACAAGTTACTTTTAGAGTTTAGTGAATAACCGATATTCCAGACTTGAAACTACTCACTGAAGCGCTAAAAAGGTTGGTTTGTCTTGAAGATATAAACAGTGGTATACGGAGATGTATCTAAAACAACCAATTTTAATCTCAAAATCTCTTATCAACAATTATTTAACTTCTTTTTTAACTCTTCAAACATTTATGATAGAGAATTAATCAAATAATTTTAAAATTTATATTATATGTATTATAATACATTTCATAATTTAAATGTGGTTATTAAAAATAAGATAACAAAAAGATAATGACGTTCTTAATAAGTTATTATTACTGTATCATGTAAAAAAATGTACACTTCGCTTAAATAATCCGAAAAAAAGTATAGGCAAGTTAGTATAAGCTTGTATTTCGAACAATAGTTGAGTTCAGAAAAATAATACCGATCAAATAAAAATATTTCTAAATGTAACTAAGTACTACATCTTACTCTTTTTCAAACTAACGGACTAAGTTTAAATATAGTGGAAAAAACTACAGTCCGTATAAAACCACTATAAAATCAAGATGGGTGTATAACATTTTGAAAGCGAAATACAACTTACTAATAGTATCTTAAGCCTGGGATTTAAATGAAAATTACCAGACAAATATAATACATAATACTAAATTCATACTATTCATTAGTAACGGTATATTTGCAAAACATCCAATTTAATAGATAGGTGATTTAGAAGTACCGTAGTGTTTGTCAATAGCCACTCGTTCCTCTTTGGATGGAAGAGTGCCTTCAACAACCCCATTCTCGCGAATATAAGCTCGGTTTTCACGATTCTTGCGAACAGAACAGGCGTAAGCCCGTGTTAGACTAGACCCCAGATAGTCCATACCACTTGCGGCATCTGAATCGTCCATGAAACCGGCCAACGACAATTTATTAACCAAGTATTGAATCCACACAGTTAATCATTCCTCTTTAATATGTAATAATATAAAAATGACTGTTCCCTAACTAAAAACCTCATACTATGTTAAGTTTTTTTACCAATTTACCTAAATGGTTGGATAACAGCGCATTGGATTTTGTATGCAGTATAATATTTTAAATCTTTGACATTAAAAAACATATTTCATAAAAGTATGTTTTAGTGGTTCAATCAAGTATGAAACGATCCAAAATGTTTTTGACTTTATTTTTCCTATAGACTTTAAATAATATTTAATCGATTCTAATTTGACCTGTAAACCAGTGATTTTTGCAATTTACGAAGCAGTTGTATAATGTGTAAAGTATTCAAAGTGCTTTGTAGTGACTAACTATTATTAAACTGTATAATATAATCAATATAGATAACAGTTTAAAATCTATAATGGACACTGGTTTAAAGTTAGAAAAACCATATCAAAAATGAATCTAGACTTGCGAAATAATATTGCTTTCTACGCTTTTACAATTTTAAATGTGGTTTCAGATTAGTTTACAGATTTATTAATTTGGCTATTCCTTCAACTACTCCTGCAGTTTTAAAAACCGTTGTAAAAATAATAAGAGAAGAAATCAAAGATGTAAAAGCTGAGATTATCGTTAACCTGTGTTATCGTTTGTATATTGGTCAAATCCAATAATTTAAGATATACAGGGTGAAAGCTACTATACAGTTACTAATTAAATCTATTTTCTGAATAGTTAGATAATGCCGGTAAACTAAATCCAGATAGTTTGTAGAATCTCTTAATGCATTTTATTCTCTGTAGTAACTGCATAGTAACTTTATTTACGTATATGAATAATAATAATAATTGTTTGTAGAATCTCTCAATGCATTTTATTCTCTGTTGTAACTCTATAGTAACATTACTTATGTGTATGAATAATAATAACCATTGTTTGTAGAATCTCTAAATGCATTTTATTATCTGTAGTAACTGAATAGTAACTTTATTGCAACCCTGTACAGAAAAAATGAAATGAAAAAAAGGGAAGATTTTATTTGGTATAACGAATTTAGTAGGAGTAAAATGACAATGTTTTCCATTCATTATATAAATTTAATTAGTTAGTTTACTATTTTGATTTAATAGTAAAACTAGACCATTTACAATACTAGACAACGTGTAACAATTTCAATAAACAGATTTCATTTTCATTTTAAGTAATGAACTGTTAAATAAATAATTTATTTAATATATTGAATAGGCTTGTCAAATTAATCCCTTTAGTTTTAAAACAATGCTATAGTTTATTACCCTTTTAAATACCTAGATAATCGTTTAAACTTGCTATATAACATTTGAACTTAACAAAAAAGTTATACTATTCTTTAAATTTTAACAATAATGACACCATATTTTAATATATACATATTATTAATAAAATATTTATATCAGCATTCCTCATATAAACTGCGAAAGTTTAAAAAAAGCAGATAATCATAAGTATAATTAAACTCAACTCAATCGTCTATATACACCTGAAATACATGTCATATTATCATAAGAAAACATTTAAAAATGTAATTTTATCATTAAAATTATTGTAAAGGTACAACTGTTAATCTCTTTCTTTCATTAGAACAAGGATAAATGAAAACTGAATAAAGCGATTTATGTAAGCTGGTTCAAGTGATAGGTAAGATTCACTTACCTATCTGTAGAAACGTACAATTAAACTTAATGTAAAGCTCATAATTTAAAAAAAAGTTCTTTAATTGCAACTGCGAAATAGTTGCAATACAAACCAACATGTCCAATAAATGGAATCAAGTCAAGAATTATTAAGAAGCTCACCGGTGGTATCTCTTTGAAAAGTCTTCCTTGATTTTGAGGAAGAATTACTTTGCGGCGGAGGACCATTATCTTCAGATATGATGTGCTGACCAGTTGAGAAAGCAACAACCTCTCCGACTGCCGGATTCTTCTTGACATCTTTGGACGATGGATTTTCAGGGTTAGAGAAGTAAGCACTATGAAAGGGTGGACTTTGTGTCGTATCCCCCTTAGGAAACAGGTTTGATATGATGTCCACTATCGGTTCTCTCTTCTCAATCACTGGAGAGGAAGGCTGCTTTTGGGCCTTAGTTATTTTTTCACTGGGTTGGCTTTTCTGTTTTGCAGGATGACTATCCCTGGAATATTTAGAGTCAGTCCTTTGCCTGTCATGCTTTTCCCTTTTGACTGTATCTTGTGAGTAACTTCTTTCACATTCATTTTGAGCTTTAATAGCTTTTATTGGTTGTTGAGATTTTAATGGCACGTTACCATCAATATCCCGTTTATCACAGTGATCCTTTGAAGAAAAAACATTTGAGCTATCATCTTCGATTGATTGAACATTACGATCTTCAGAGCTATGTCGTTGCTCGTGTTGTAGTTTATTTAATCTATTTGACGTCCTATCTGGACTTGTCCCATATTGAGAAGACATAATAGATTTACGCTCCCTGTTTCTTTCTTCCGAATTATCCAGGTTTCGATGAGATTTTTTCGCAGCAGTCGACAGTTTTCGAGACATCGAATCGTGTGATCTATGGTCAAAATATCGCTCTTTGGAAGGCTCTATTATTTTTTTTGTAACAGGAGAGTGTTGCTTTGTTGACCAAAATTTATCGGTTGACCGCGATCGTTTATCCAAAGGGGAATTGCGATAAGAATCTTTGGAATACCTAACTTTGACACTAGTCTGAGCTTTACCTCGTTGCTTAGTTTGATTAAATCGATCAGAACTACCAACTGGTTTTCTTGGGAGCGTATGGTCAACAGCATGTTTCCTTTGTGACCGATGCGTACTAGATGAACTGCCGCTTTTTGTTTCCAGTTTAGAGTTGAATTCTTTCCCGTATTTTCTTGAAATATCAGTAGAAATGTGATCTTTTCTGGATGCCGAATGATCAGAAAAGGACTCTTTTGGGAGCTCACACATGTTGATGTTTTCTCTACTGGAGCGTTCATTTCTATAATCTTTAGTTTTGTTAGTGCGATGTGGTGGTGAGTTTTTTTTATCAGAATTGTCACGAACATTTTTAGATTCATTATTGTCTGTAAACTTCTTTGAAGAATCGAAATCTTCAAGAAGAAACTGATCCTCAGACCCAATAGACAAGTCCAATAAGGCTGATAATTCGTCATGAGAAGCAGGGCTATCAGAACCAGATATTTTCCTTCTTTTAAATAAATTCGAATTTTTGTTATTAGCAATTACTTCATCAGATGACTGTATGGCTTCAGGTTCAATTGGTAAGTTTTGTTTACGTTTAAGAAGAAAACCTTGTTGATTTGAGTCGCGTTTTAACTTACTAGAGGGATCTTCGGCACTGTTTTGCTTAGAGATTCCCTTCGTATTAGAATCATCTTCTTCGTAAGAATATTTTGACTGTAGTGACTTTATAGAAACATTTGATGAACTTTGCTTTTGTTGATAATTCTCAGATATTTGCTGCTGCCTACCTGATTTTACTTCGTTTGCTTTCGAAG
Organism: Invenusta paracnida; assembly: GCA_036023295.1. NCBI lineage: Eukaryota > Metazoa > Platyhelminthes > Proseriata > Coelogynoporidae > Invenusta > Invenusta paracnida. Next base: position 38,398 of record JAYRBW010086137.1, read on the forward strand.
ATAAAACTTTTCGTTTGTCAACAGAATCTTCTTTGACTGTCGAACGTTGAGATGCATTAACTGGCAATAATTTGTTACTGAGATGTTTATTTGAAGTGTTCTGGTGTGAAATATCCTTTTTCGTATCATAAGCAGACTCATTTTTTCTACCATAAACAATAGGTAAAGAACCTGTGTGATTAATTTCAGACTCGTCTGAGCTACACAAAAGCGAATCATTATGAGAAAGGATAATCGATATTTCGCTATCTTCAGAAGAACTTTTAATTCTTGAAAGTTTTGGAATCTTTCTAGAAATACTCGTAACCTCCATGCTAGGTTTAGTAGTTACAACCTTTCCAGCGGGTGCCTTCGGGTCCTTCTGTTTACCTGTCATTTGATCAACAAATTTAGTAGATCGTTTATTCTTAGAAATTGATTCAGTGTACTTCTTGGAAGTAAATTGATTTTCTTCGTCTGTAGAAGACGCATCGCTACTATCTTCAGGTGCAACAAAACCTTTCTTTGTATGTTGAGAAGGTTTAGACGACTTAGATACGGGTTTTTCTTTCGGATGTGTCATAGGTGTTATTTTTATCTTCTTTTTTATTGGCAGAGATTGCTTCTTAAAATTCGGAGAACTTTCTCTGCTACTAGTATCTGACTCATAAAAAGATGAATGTTCCAACGTTTTCTGAAGTTGACTATTGTCCTTTGTTGACGATAATTTACTTTCAGGAGAAAACATTGTATGAACATCCGACCTTTTCCTAGACACATCAATGTCTTTGGATTTAAATTTACCAAATGTCGGCTTCGTGGGATTAATTTGGAGCTTAGAAATTTTGTCGGATTTATCTTTACTAAAACGTAACTGTTCTCTACTAGTCGTACTATCTTCCGATTCAGATTGAGTTGATTGTCCTTCATCACTTTCGGTCGACTGCAGTTGCTCGATACTTTGTTTGGGTTTATGTTTTTGACAAAGACTTTTATTAGATTTATCTGTAGATCTTACAACCCTCTTTGTTGGTTTCTGCAAAGAATGCACATATTTTGAAAGGGTGTGATCTTTTTTAGATGATCTAATCACATTTCTAGATTCATCGGAATCTTCACTGTTACTTACATACTTAATTAATTTCTTAGGAGCATTTTGTCGTGCTTTGCTTTTATCAATTTTAACAGAGGTTACTTTCTGTGTAGGACGCGAATACGACTCTTCCTCAGCAGCTGAATGGTTTTCACTATTTTCAGATTCTGACTTCATTTCTGGAGTTATTTTTATCCGACAAAATTTCGCTGAGGCTGATGGTTTGTTCTCTGTAGAATGTTTTTTGGATTTGGATAATTTACGCATATCCTGAGAATTGTTCATAATTTTTCCTTTGATAAATTTTACATGAGGCACTTTACTAGAAAGAGAACTCTGAACACGATCATCGAAGTCGGACTTATTGATATCAGAATCACTATCCAATTCTTTAGTCCTAAAGGATTCTTGTACTTTCTTGGAGAAATTATATTCTTTGCATTTGGAAGAGGGTGCATCAACATCAATCGATTGCTGATGCAGTGAAGAACCTTCATGCGAGCTTTTATCATGTTTTATAACTGAACGTTCGTGCTTTCTTTTTGCGAGTTTTTCACCTTGAGATTTATTCAACAATTTTGAATCAAACGAGGTATCTTCCCGATCGGGACTCGAGCTTGGTGAACTCTGCCTTCTGACATCTTTCAGTCTGTTGCTTGTCGGTTCAAAGTGACTTGCATACTGAATAGCAGCTTTACTAATAGTTTTACGGGGTGATTTCACCTTGACTGAAACTCGCTTATTAGAGGCATCACTTTCCTCTGAATATTCCGGCTCACTTTGAGAAATTTGGTCACGCAGGGGAGAATGACTTATCGATTTTCTTGAAGATGCTTGTTTCGAATGCGCAATACTATGTTTCGATGTTTTTTGGATATTTTGTAGATCAGTGGAATCGTCTATCTTATTTTTTGTGTGATGCTTAGAATGCGGCGGTTCTTTCTTTCTTGTAACCGTTCTCGTCAAATGTGTGTCCTCTTCAGATATAGATCTACCTTTGCGGCTGTCAATTTTCAACTGAAAATGTTTATCATTTACATGATCCTCCGTGTTAGAATCACTAGAATTATTGCGCTCAGATTTGTAATCATTAGATTCATCAATTACAATCCATTCATTTGAAAAATTTAAAATTTTTGTATTATTTTCAGAAAACGTGTCTGAGGCGTGTTTACCTGATAACTGTTTGGTAGACATTCTTTGTTTTGGTTCATAGGATGCATCTCTTTTCGCTTTCTTATCATACGATTCGCTTCTTTTGTCAAAATTGTTCACCTTCTGTATTTTCGAAACAGCGATTCGATTTTCAGAGCAATGCTCTTCTTTTTTGTAAGAAAAGTCATTAGATTTTTTCTGTTTTAAATGACCCAAAGTATCTGCGATTTGAAAAGTAGATTTATTTTCCTCGGGTGTTTTTACACGGAGGTATTTTGATTTACTCGTAGTTTTGTCAGATTCAAAATCATTGTGATCTCTTTTTGTCGAGTTGCTTCGACCACTTTCTCTACTGTCAAGTAGATGTTTGGACGACATTGCATCTTCATATCTAGACCGGTGTTTGCTTTTGACATCTTGTCGTGACTGGTAATCACTAAATGGAAATGGATCCGGTCTTCTAGATAGCAAATGCTCCGTATCCTTAGAATTAGCTTCAACCATGGGAGCCACAACCTGGTCCCATAATCCTTTGTAAAATGCGATGTTTTCCATTGATAAGTACCCTTTCTCGGATCTAGATATTGACTTGCCATCAGAATGATGAGGAATAGGTAAAGTGTGTAATTTATCATTCTCTTTACGTTCACTTTTATCGCCATTTGACTGATCGCTTTTAGAAAACCACTCTTTGGCAGTCTTACTAAAAGTTTCAAATTTGTCTTTATGGCGAGAAAGATAACTCAAAATGTCAGCCTGAGGAACTTTGAATAAAATGGATTCGCTATCCAAACTGTCTTTAACTGGTGTTAGATTCTTGGAAGTATTCAAGATATGAAGAGATTGATCAGTTAGAGGATTAGCTTTCTGTGTGAACGACAGTTCAATATCCGATTTCAAAGTATCTTCTTCTAACTGTGACTCAACAGTTATGGAATCATTTAAAATTTTTGAATGAATGTATTCAACGACAGTTGAATATTTCAGATCCTTGGTTGTAGCAAGATTTTTCAAATCACGTTTATCATGAGTGATAGCATTGGCTGGATGAATGGCTGAAGATTTGTTCAAACTAAAATAATTATAGAAAAGTGATAGAATTAGACATAGAGACATAAAATGCATATCTCATACTTACATACATATATACATGTTGCTAAATATCTAACCTTTTGGATAAAAAGTCAACTTTATTACTAAGTTTCCTAATTTCCCGACGACACGCTAACAGAAGAACGTTAAAATTCTTTGCAATGATGTCCTTTTCCTTTTTAATAGTATCTTTCTCTGCTTGAAATGAATTGTGATCCTCAGAGAGTCGCTTATTTTCCTCTTGGAGGCGTGTCAGAGCTTCTTTCAAAACAGCCTGATCTTTTTCCAGTTGACCAAAGTTTCCACGTAGTTCCTAGTTAAAAAGAAAATGTTTTCAAAATAAATTTATATTTGAGAGAAACAAAAATAACCATTTCAACACGATTATAACAAATTGTTATAGTGACTATAACAATAAAGAAAAAAGATTACCTCATAAGAGACTTTGTTACCCTGAAAAACATCATCTATAACGGGTTCATCAATAATGTCATCATAGAGATCAGGCTGGTCTTCCATCTGCTAAAGGTGAAATATTTCAACTGAAAAGAAAACCAATAATGAATAATTGATATACAAACTATGCAAAATACTGTTTAATGCTAACTAAGTATATGAAAAACCGTGGATATATTTTAAATTTAAATAATTATTTCATGACAATTTGCAGAATTAAGTTCTTCAAGATTAGGGATATTATAGACAAGTTTTTCACAATAGAGATTATTATGAATTACCTTAGGAAATTCAACAACTAACAATGACAAGATTTTCTGCTACTTCTGAAGAATAAATACAAAAAAAGATAACAGGATTCCACACAATACTCAAGTAAAAACCATGTGGACTGTGTGACAATTTAAATTGTGGCACAATGAATGGAAAGTCATGTTGAGCGGTCCAAATAAGGTTTTAAAGGATCTTGAAGAGATGACAAATATTAAAAAGTTAAATTATGCTATGCAATATTTTGTGTGTGATGTTTGCAAGACCAATGGATCAAAATATCTACCAAGAACTTTGAAAGAAATCGTAGCAGACTTGCAACATTAATTAAATTACATGCTGAAAATGTCTCACTGCTCCCTAACATGACACATAACTCATTGTACACCTCACTAGTAATGTGAGCATTCTGTGTATCATTTTACTGAAACTTACTGAACTCAGTTTATATAGATTATTTAAACTACCTTAATTATCCAATTTGTGGTTAAGTGTAAACAAAAATTTGCCCTTGATATTCTGGATGTGATAATTGTACACTATATGGTTCATGGGATTGGCATGTTACTAATCCAGAAATTCATTCAACCAAAAGAAATAACCAGGATTTCAGGCTTTATAAGATAAGATCACCATTTAGAACCTTTTATGTATATATATTTATCTAATGATAAAGATTTAGTTACCGAAATTTAGTAAAATTAAGAGTATATACATAATATACATACACAAACTATACATTTAGTAAAAATGATAATATAAGTGTATATAAAATGTTATATATTTTCTGGTTAGAAAATCTGTAGTGTCTTATAATGTAGCATTTTATAATGATGAAAATGGTAATATTAAACTTTCTTTATACTTATTATTTTGTACAGTTAAATTATATAACAGAATAGAACTTTATACCTACTTAATTTTTACAAAAGATATAGTAATCATAATATGCATTATATAATTAGAATTTATGTATGTTATTTTCTCTGTCATATATATCTTTTGTCCCTTTGCAGACCAAGTTTCTTTCATGATCAACAATTGGTCAATGCATATATAATTATCCATGCTTCAAGCATTGATGTCAGATGGTGTATTGGTTCTATTTAGCTAAGATAGAAGGAAAGGCACCTGGTGGTTTTATTTCCATCATTCAACGTACTTATATAGCTATTTCTTTATAATTATGTGTAAACTAATTATAAATAATTGTGTTATGCAATCTTTTACATTTGTTCTTAATGTATATATATATATATATAAAGTATTCTAAAGTTAATACCTGTTTATCTATTTATGTTTTGGTGTTTAGTGTAAATTTTTACTGAAGTAAGAACTTTCCTTAAGTGTCAAAAAATTCTAATTCAATCATCTTAATAAATTATGATAATATTTAACAGAATTTTAAAAAAGAATTCGAAAAATGAACTGCTGTTCATATGGATTATACACTAATCTACAAAACATATAAATAAAATGATAAGCATATTGGAAGGTGATAATTTCAATTGAAATTTAATATAGTTATTTATTGACATTATCAATATTTAATATGAATTGTATATTAGTAGTCCATAGTTTCATAAAAAAAACAATATATTTAAGAGCTTAAAATACAATGCCATAAACAATAGACATCTAAAGGGATGAACTTATTTATATATTATGAAATTTTCTTAAATTTCAGTACAAATATTAAATAAGTTTTCTTGGTAAAAAAACAGTATATTTTGAGTATCTTGTAAAAAATGTGAGTATATAAGAAGTTTTACTATCTAAATTGAGAAACACCATTATAACCATATTTATAATGCTGTGTATTTTGGAACATGTACTAAACTAAATGTACCAAAAACAGTTAATGAATTCTACTATGCTTGAAGTATTATATAAAATGCTTGTCAGACATTTTAGTCACACACATATCTAGCCATATATTTTAAAAGTTTGAAGAATACTTGCTGTCTAATTCAAAGTCTTGTAAAATTATTGTTGTATGTTTTTAAGTGAATGTAGATTTATTGTGCAATATGTTTTTATACCTGGTTGAATGCTTATATGCCTATGGCACATTTAAGCCCCTTAGATATCTTGCTGTGCATTTTAAAGTTATAAACTTATCTTGTAATTATTTTTTAAGCTTTATAGAATGCTTAGTTACCATACATTTTTAGTTAAAGTTATTGTTTAGTGGCCTAAAATGAAAATATATTTTTTAAATGGATTTAATAAATTTTGTCATAAATATAAATAATTTTTATTAAATTATTAAAATAAATTATGATGTTATAAATGACTAAACTCATTTTTTTATATAAGTAACCAAAGACCACCTATACTGACAGTCTCTACCTTTATAATATGAAATATAGGGTTACGGGATGCTGTAACCCTGATGTCATAAAATGTTGATATTATACTGCTAAACAAGAACTTAACCCATTTTAATTATATTTAAATGTCTGTAATAAGAATATCATTATAATATAGTCTATAACTATAGATTCATATGTTTATTTAATAAAGTAAATATAAATTATAATATTTAAAAAAAGCGTTTATTTTAATTTCAAAGGAAAATTTTTATGGATCTATTTTTTTAATTTTTAATTAATAATTAAGAAAAATATACTGCTACCAGCACTGGTATTACAAAACAGATGGCAAGTTAAAAAAATTATAAACATGCATTGCCATTACTACAGGGTTGGCCTTTATAAACCATAACAAGCTATATTTTTTGATTTTCTGAAAAAATAAAGCCATTTTTATGCATTTTTTAGACAATAGAGAGGCCATTGACCTTTAATTGTATCAATCATGATGTGGTGGCCCTGAAAAGGGCCATTTTCACATTATCAAAGGGATTGAGGGGTTAGTAATCGATGACCAAGGCAAGACCTGGATACCACTCTCTTGGAGCCATGCCATGGTGATTCTTGCTTTGTGGGTGGTGGCAT
>JAYRBW010086138.1:0-22383 GCA_036023295.1 Invenusta paracnida
TTGCATCTTTTTCCATTTTATAAACACCGTTTTATACAGGAAATAAAGCCACTATTATTATTATTATTATTATTATTGTTATGTATTATAATGAAGACGAAATGTTTATTTTATATGGATATTCAATCACTGAGACATATTTCGTACATAATTGATAATCATAAGTACCAAAATAATCATGTGCGACTAAATTAATATAAAAATAATTATTTCTTGGAATTAGAATTTCTTAATATATTGTAATATTAAGCTTTAACATACTGTCAAATGATGTTAGTGTTAATTTAAAAATTAATATTTTTTAGAAATCAATACATAGAATTGCTATATTTTTGCGCTCGTATGTGGGGTTTAAAAAATGCGCATCTCTGTTTCCATTTTATTTTAATCAAGATTAACTAACTATCAGGGTAAAAATAAGAGCTCAAATCTTAATATATATAATCTTAACATCTTTATATTTTGATATAAACATGTTTTAAATAAAAAGTAACACATATCTATTTTGTTTTCAGTGGAGGCCCTTCTTCGGCAAGTCCAGTATAATCCTAACTATTTTAACATGGTGGATTCGCATACAAGCACGGACGATGTAACCAACATTGAACTTCTTAAAAAGCAGGTAGGTATCATGAAATCACTTCACAAAAGCGACGAAACTCTAAGTGCAGAGCAGGCTGTAATTAAACAATGTGTAAAAGTTACGGACTCTTTGTCAGAAGATATACCAGCCAATCTAACTGATAAAAAACAGACAGAAAAGAAATCAAAAATGTCAGGTCATTTCTTCACTACATTCAGAAACTTGTTTAGAAGCAAGAAGTCTGACAAGAAGAAATTTAAAGGAAAAGAATTTAACGAACAACAGTCACAATCCCCTATAGAAGTCAGTAGGGGTGAGATATCAGAGAGTAATAATACCTTCATGGTAACCAGAGAAAAATGTACAAGTTTATTGTCATTAACTGTGGATCCGGGCAGTTCAAGCAATCGGATATTAAGAAACCCGGATATTAGTTCTAAGCGTATAAAATATAAAAAACTTAGCAGACTATTTCGCTCTCATGATCGAACTGTTAAGCAAAATTATAAATCTTCAACCAAATTTTACTCTAGTTCATACGATGTAACTTTGAAGCCGGAGAAAATTTTACGTCGCGATTCCTCATCCTCCAGCGATACTTTGGAATATCCTTTCGAGCACCACATAGATTCTCTTGAACTTGCAGGGACATTTCCTAGACGCGAATCCTTCGGCTCTAGTGTTGACGGCAACGATTCACTTTATTTCAAACAAAGCAATGTGTCTACAGTTGACATAAATGCTTCTAAGCCGTTTGAACCGATTAAGAAAGAATGTGTTTTATGTACTTCAGCAAATACAGATAATTCAGATCGTAATAACGTAAAGACGCCCTCTCAGAGTGAAATTAGTACTGAATTATCTAGACCATTGATACGGGAAACCTTCTCCCTCTCAGAAAAGAAGGTCAACTGCCATATTCGTCAGATTTTGTCATCCTGTATTGCGACTGCGGACAAAAAATTTGAAGGAAATATTATTTCTCTTAAGGATCATTATGGCTTTATTAAATCCACTCTGCCACCTCCATTTAAGAGAAATGATGTGCATTTTGTGTACGAAAACATCTGGGATCTAGCAGGTGAAGGGGAAAATGCTCTCAGGATTGGCCAAAAAGTTCACTTTACATTAAATTTTAGAAAAACGAATATAGAGAGGCCTTCAGCGAAATTAGTATTTGTCGGTGATTTTCCATCAACTTCAGTTCCTCTGTCTGATGATGTGGATACTTCATTTAGTTCCGTTCCAAATCATGAATGGAAACGGGGAATTGTCATTCCTGGTAGATGCCGCCGAACTAAAAAGAAACAGAAAAAGGTCCTTAATATGAGTGGTAGTGTGGAAAAATTAATCAGTGAAAATGACGCTTCTAGCACTGAAGAGGAAATTAAAGAAGAAGTGGAAAAAAAGAAGAAAGAAACGAAAGAAAATAAGGAAATAAAAACTGAGGTTTCAACGAAAAAGAAAAAGAAGCGTATTCTGCTTAAATCTATTTCTCCACTATCTGGACAATATGATGAAAGTAGTAATATCTCCTTTTCATCATCTCTGTTTTCTGAATATCTACTTTCTGTTAAAAAAGGAGACGAACTGGAATTTATACTTGGTGATAGGAACAAACATGCATTGGTAGCAAAAGCAGTCCGTATTTGGAGATTTTCAAGTAGATCTTTGTCAGAATTGATAACCTATTTTGAGGATACACTCAATGTATTGTCTAATGATTTAGAAAATAGAAATATGCTTCGCAAAGTACTTTCCTGTCGACCGCTTTGGCTATTCCTTTCCACTTTGTATTTTGATAATCAGGTAGTGCAACTCTCTTTTCTCTTTCACTTTATGCATTTTATAAACAAGATAATGCCAATCAGTTCTAAATCATTTCCGCAGCTTACGTCCGATATGGTACAAGTGGTCTGGAACTCGGAAGAGTTTGGAATCAAATCTAAACTGCTTAAATTTTTAGATTCTCTGAATGTATCCTCTTCGCAAGTTATTAACATTAAGGATGAAGTACACAACTCGATAGATATATTCATGTTATTCATTGAAATCAGTTTTATATCTCTTCCAGCTTTGAAATCTCGAATTGAACCATTTGTAAGTCGTATCGGAAACCGCGCGTCTCCAAATATCCAGAGTTGGTTGCTAACCTTACTGAAAATGACATTAAGTAAAGATAACAAAGTGCACTGTAATCTCGAAAACTGGCGACATCTTCCTCTTATACCAAGTGGTCGGGAGCTTAGAAGTAAACCGTTAGATCATGATTCTCACCTATATGCTGTTCCTTTGGATGTCTTTTTCAAATCGCCAGAGGAATACCTTGCCCTGTTCTACCGTTTAATGCGAACTGAATGTTTTAGTTCTATCCAATCAGGTGTACATAAATTATTAGATAATACTTTGGATAAGCATGATATGAATGTATACTACAACGTTTCACTAGTTGGCTATGATGTCTCTCCAAGAGGATTTGTTTTGGGACTTGACTTCATGCCCGCTCGACCTGTTGCTAACTGGAGTACTACGCGAGACCTCATGTTCGGAAATTTACTCTGCCTTTCACCATCTGGCAAGTTTCACGATGCAATCTGGGTAACAGTTGCTAATAGAGATGACAATTTGCTCAATAGCAATAATACTATTTTAGTAGAAATGTGTTCTGAATTCAATGATGCGGATAGTTCGGAAATTATTGTGAATCTTCTAGAGCATAATGGCTCCACAGTAATGGTCGAATCACCTACTTATTTTCTTGCATTCCAACCTGTCTTACGCTGCTTACAAACACTCGAATTCAATGAAGATTCCAAAATGTACAATGATATTATTTGTGGTCAAAATACAGTACATGTAGATTCTACTGAGCTATGGCCAGAATATTTATCTCCCACAACTGTAATCGTCGCCCCTGATATTGGCATCAAGGATCTAACAGCACAGGAGCTTTTTACTACCTTTGATAGTAGTTTCATGTGCAATTTGGACGAAAGTCAGAAATCCGCACTGCTTCATGGATTGTTCAATAGGCTTTCTATTATCCAAGGACCACCTGGATGTGGTAAAACATTCATTGGAGGACTACTTGTTAAAACAATTTTGAACATGAGACCAAATCCTCTTAAAAGACCGATTCTAGTTCTAACTTTTAAAAATCATGCCTTGGATGAATTTTTGAAACATTTTTTAAAGTTTGTGCCAATTAAAGATATCGTGAGAATTGGCGGCAGATCAAACGAACCGTTACTAAATGATTGTAATCTGAGACAGTTACTTTCTGACTCGAAACCAAGCAGAGATCTTCAAAGTGAATTATACATCTGTAAAGATGAAATAGATGAGATTCAACAGAAAATTAATAAGAAAATGAGCAAAATAACTTCAAGTACTCACATCTGTGAAGAAACTATACTGCAGGCTTTATCTGAAAAACAAATTGAAATTTTGATATTCAATGCACCGTACAATGTTTCGAAAGGTATACGCTTCTTTTACGAAGCAACAAAGCTTGCAAACCTAGAATGGTCAAAATCCTTACATTCAAAGACATTGCAAAAATATGGTTCTATTCTGGATTGTTTGGCATCAGAGATTGTAATCCACTCAGATGAAGACACTTATCGAAAACTGTTACTAACAATTATTCGGTTTTGGATTCCGCGTAAAGATGACATTCTAAAGCTGAAAGATATGCAAAAAGCTTTCATTGCTAATATTGAAAAATCGAGGAAAGCTCATAGATTGATGATGCAGGAAACGCCATCCGATGACATCAACATTGATGACGAAAACATTGTGGATTTGCGAAAACAGCGTGCATCGCCGTTTCTTCAAACGATTAATCTTCAAAGCAACAAACCTTCAAGTTTTAAATGGCTAGACTTTAACAGAGCAAACTCTAGTGACTTTGAAATATTTGACCTTCCTCCAAATATGGATCTCAATGTGACTCTTGCTCATACGGAGGACTTATGGGCCCTAAGTGAGGTCCAAAAGATTCAATTTCTTTATAGCTTAATGAAACCAAAGCTAGACCGATTATCTCAAAAATTGGAGCACTTACTTGAAGATCTTAATGCAGTTTGTAAGAGAAAGTCTGAACTAGACAGCGGCAGAAAAGTGGATTTGCTTTTAAATAAACGTATCATTGGTATGACAATCACTGGAGCTTGTCTGCAGCATAAAGTAATTGAACAAATTGGACCCGAGGTTATCATAATTGAGGAGGCAGCTGAAATTCTAGAGGCTAACTTAATTGCCACACTTACTACAAGCACAAAACATTTAATTATGATTGGTGATCATGAACAGTTGCGACCAAAAGTTGACACATATCGTTTGCGGAGGGATTATAATTTTGATGTCTCCCTCATGGAACGCTTAATTAAACTGAAATCACCATTTGAGAGCCTCACTAAACAAAACAGAATGCGTCCTGAATTCGCTGAATTGCTTCTAGATATTTATCCAAGGTTAGAAAGTAATCTGGTCCGTGTTTCTCACAATAAAAGCCTGGACTGTTTGGAAAAGTCTATGTATTTTTGGACTCATTCATGTAAAGAAAAACAAGGACGAAGTTACACAAATCCGGAGGAAGCTGAATATGTTGTTCAACTTGTAAAATTTCTATTATTGAATGACTGCAAGTCAAACTATATTACCGTATTGGCAGCTTATCAAGCTCAAGTTGCTCTGTTGAAAAAAAAGTTTCAATGTTTCGAATCACCAGTCAATGTAAGTACTATTGACATGTTTCAGGGAGATCAGAATAAATATATCATCGTTTCATTAGTACGTTCGAATGAAATCGGAAAAATTGGTTTCTTAGCGGAACGTAACAGACGGTGTGTTGCACAGTCAAGAGCTGAATGTGCTTTTTATTTCATTGGCAATGCTGATACTTTCAGAACTGCAAAAGGGAGTTGTTGGAAGCCATTAATAACTGAAATGGAAAGCAGAAATTGTTGTGGAAGTGAATTAAGTATCCAATGTCCAAGTCATAAGAGTAGATCGAGACATAAGGTTCGAAATCCTGAAGCGTTGGATGTATTCATAAAGGACCCACTGGCTTTATGTCGACACCTATGTGAAAAAGCGATGCCGTGTAACATTTATGGTCATTTTTGTCGCAAACAGTGTCTTCCACTCCATGAACATATTATTTGCGAAGAAAACGTTAGTTTTCTCTTTTCTGTCTGTAATCATTCGGGTCAAAAGCTGTGTTATGAAGATACCAAAGATAAACTCTGTATGACTGATGTTAGCTGTAAATTGCAAAAATGCGGTCATGTTGTGACTAAAAAGTGTCACCAAAATGAAGCCTTAGTCATGTGTGACTCATCCTGTACAAAATATATGAACTGCCAACTACATAGTTGTACCAAAATGTGCCGTCCTGACCACGATCACGATTACTGTAAGAAGCAAGTTTATTTCACATTTCCTGAGTGCCAGCACTCTTCAAATAAACTGTGTTACGAATCCATAGAAAGAATGCAATGTAAAGCACGAATTGATGTCCGCTTTAAAAATTGTGAACATACCGGTAGCAGTGAATGTTATTTAAGAACAACTCAAAAATGCACTGAAACTGTCAAGTTCAAATATAAAACGTGTGGACATGCTGCGCAAAGGGAATGTTGGCAAACCGAAAACGATGTACCTTGTCGACAAATATGCGAAAAACTGATGGACTGTTATCACAAGCATACTTGCCAGAAAAAATGTGGCTCCGAACATAATCACATAGACTGCTTGATTAAAGTTGATTATGTATTTCCCGAATGTAAACATCCATCCACCAGTCGGAAAAACTGTTGGCAACCAATCACGTGGAATTGTAATTATGTTATTTTAGAAGTTGGAAAATGTGATCACCTAGTTAAACGAAAGTGTTCAGAAACTGGAAAGTGTGAAATGCCTTGCACTAAGCTTCGTAAATGTCGGCATCCGTGTACCAATAATTGTGGGGATGATTGCGAAAAGGGATCTTGCTCTGCTTGTGAGACCGAATATCAAAAGCGCGTAGAACTTTCCCGAAAGATTGCTCTAGAGGAATTAAAGAGGTTGGAGAATGAAATTAGTCAAACAAGTGGCCGCATGATTAGTCCTCGTACTTTAAAGAAAACGGGAGAAACGGCTGCTGAATACCAAAAAGTTGTAGATCAGGTTATGAAATTTATTAGACCAGAGCACAACTGGTGTCCCCAGATTACAAAAATTAAAAAAGTAATGAATTTAAATCTCGAACGTGATTATCAAAAATGTAAATCGAAAGCTTTCGGAGATTATGAAGATTACAAATTTCATGGAACAAGTGAGGAGGGTGTCCAGACTATAACAGTATGTGGGTTTAAGTTGGGATCGTCCGGCATGTATGGAGCTGGAATTTATTTTGCAACCGATTCTTCGAAAAGTAGCCAAACAATGTACACAAAGGGGTCCAACAAACTTCTTCTGTGTAAAGTTCTATTAGGCAAATCCAAAGTTCTTAAAAAAGGATGTCCTGACATGAACAAAACTCTTCTCAGATCTGAAGGTTTCGATTCCATATTTGCTCCCAGAAATACTAAAGACACAGGGGGTGTTCTTTTTGATGAATTTGTTGTATTTAACTCCAAGCAAGCGTATCCAGAATATATCATCAGTTATGATATACTTGAAATGTCCGTCAATGAACTATATCTTTCTACGGATAAAAACTTCAAATTGAAAAATATTAAACCATCTCGAGATGTGAGTCCAGACGATCCATACGATTCTCATTATCGAATCGCAGAGGGCCATTTTTTGAGGATGCTGTTGCAACGAAAGGGCCCAACGACTCAACACGAAATAGAATCTATTGATATTGTTATCAACAAAAAGCTAGAGGAGAAGTTCGAAGCTCAAAGGGCAATATTTAAGGCTATGAAGATGCCTGCCAAGATAATTCTTGCCTACCACGGCACAGACCCAGGTAATATTGACAGTATCTTGAGAAACAATCTGAGTATGGAATATGCACAAAGGCAGGCTTTCGGTCGAGGAAATTACTTTTCGGAATATCCCAATACAAGTATCGGTTACGGGTCCGGCCTACTGCTTTGTAGGCTGCTACCTGGCCGGGAATGGCAGAGTAGTTCTAACGAGTCAATACCGTCTGGTTACCACTCGAAACGGGTCAACTTTCAATCCGACGATTCCAACTCTGCTGACTTTGTGATTATTGAGAATTCAGATCAGATATGGCCATGTTATGTTATTCATTTGAAGTAGACTGTCACGATTAGTTGATCTGTTTGAAGCTGATATTATCGCTTTATCTTATTTGTGTTTTTAACTTTCTTCCATCCCAAACGTACAATTGCTTCATAGAATACTATTACACTTGTATTACATTTTTTAGCTATTTTTATCATATAAAATTACATTCACATAAATCATTATAAAAATCGACTGTTACACAATTTACTTCCTTTTTAGATCCAATAAGTTTACTTTATTTATTATAGTGATTGTGGTTTACAAAGTATCGCCTGATTTCTCTACTGCCAGTTGTTTCAAGAATTTTCGATAAACTGATCCTGGAAAAAACACAAATAATTTTTTAGAAGACCAAATTAATTCTGCTTTCAGCAGCACAATTTCCACCGTTACTCGATAATAAATAATCTTACCCTTAATTTGGAAAAGTCCGACACGAAATCTATTTCAGCGGTAAATTTGACGCCAGTAAATTCTTTGATCAAATTCCACAGACTCAACTTATAAGCAGGTTGCTATCGATCAACATTCCCAATAGTTTTATAAAATGACTAAAAATTTATCTTCCTAATCACTTTTAATTTGTTCCAATTGACGACGATGTGAGCAACTTGATTTTAGACACATCTGGCGTTCCTCAAGAAGCCATTCTATCTCCTCCTCTTCTGCGTCTTCATGGGCCCACTTCAAGCCGTTCACTCTGAAAACACAATGTAAAAGTATACCGATGATATATATCATCCTCACCACCACCCACTCCACTACTCTAAATGAGGAAGTAAACTGCCTATTAGAAATCGAAAACATTGAAATATGGTCTAACAACAACAGAATAGCATTTGACAAAGCATTTAAAAAAATGCAAACTTAAGTACGATAACCTAAATAATATTAATGAAACCGAAGAATACTTTAAAATCTTTGGAATTTTCATTTTGGAAAACCTATTTGGAAAATCTTTTATTATAAAGAATACCGTCAAAATAGCCAGTAATCTTCACTTAATCCGCAGTATTAGGAAACCACTTGTCGAGAAATTTGACCTCATTAAATTACACATCGCCCTATTTCAATTTATGATCGACTACAGATTTTTCCTATTATAATCAATCTTCGCATAGAACTGTCAACTAAGCTTTTCTTAGCGGCTCTAAATAATCCTCGACACATCCTATGTACACGAGAGTATGCCAGTAATATTTAGAAGTGGACTTCGACTATGAAACATCCCATTTTCATAAAACTTCCAGAAGCCTTAACAACTTTATTCCTTACATGTCGATCCACTAAAACACTCAATATTCGTAATTTCAACTTTGTGGCGTCCTAAATATTCTCTTTTCATTACTTTCATATGTTTTTTTCATATTCTCATTTTAAGTTTTTTGTTCCAATTTTTTATACACTGTTTTTTCCGATCGCCATAACTTCTAAATATACGCTTTTTATTATTATTCATTTTTAGCTTATATACTTGTTATATGCATACGTTTTATTGAAAAAAATGTACTCATATATGTGTTATTGACATCTAAGATATTATGTACAGTAAGATATATATTTTTGTCATAGATTTCTTCAATTGTTATTAGATACACATATTTGGATTTTATTTTATATATTGTTTCTGCACCTGCTTTTTTAACATATCAAATTTCTGAAAAAGTAGAATTTTTGTTTTGTTAAGTATATTGCATTAGGTATTTAACTGTAAAGTTTATTCATAACGCACCTAAAGTCAAAAATCAAAACCAGTTTGACATTTATTTTTATGTGCTGCGGGGCCATAAGTAAATAATTGTTAAAATACATAGGACATCATATTTTATACAACAAACAGCTACAGTTAAATCCCATAGCTATATTATTTTACCGAATATCATAATTATTGTCGAGATAAATTACGCAACTATGCACAGTAGAATTCGTCTATATCTGCGATTTGGCTATATCAGAGTCTTGTCTGTAGATTTCCTATATTTTTACATCTTAATTTCAGTTCGTCTATATCAGCTTCTTCTATATCGTCACTTTTTTTTCCCTGCTATAATTTATTTATCTATTTCGGCGGGGTTGAATACTGTTGACAATTTTCAATAAATAAAGCAATATAAATTTAAGGTTTAAACATGCCTTGAGTACATACTAAATGAGAGCGATTAAGCAAATAATGAATCAATCACAATGCCTCCCTTTTTTGGGTATCGGCAACACTTGTTTTTGCCTTGTGGCGCACGGACTAATAGGGAAATTTTTTTTTGCCAGTAATGTAATAATGATTAATTGTCATTATCAATTGTCATTATGATGATATTATATCCAATTAAATTGTTTTTTATAACATTAGGTATGTTATATGCATGGAGTTCGTTTCACTTCTATCTCACTGAACTATATATATACAAATTATGTACCATTGATTTTGAAGTCTATATAGTTAGTTTCAAGAAGGATTAGAAGCTAGTTTCATTATATATAATATAATTCCAAATAGGTATTGATTCGAATTATATAGATATTTAATTAATTGTTCAGCAAATTTCAGAGGGACGCACGCAATAGAAACTATAAATAAGCAACAAATTTTGGTTCGCATACTAATTTAAAATATATACAGAGAGTAAATTTCCCTCTGGACTGATGTAAAAATTGAATAAGGCATACTAGGGGGTCTCCCATTCTATACAAATTTTAAAATAGACTCACAATGTGGCTTAATAAAAAAGGTATTTTAACCATATATCCGTAAAAGGCTTTTTGTGCTTAAAGGGGGCGCTTATTTGGTCCCCCATAAATGTTAAGCATTTTAGTTGTAATAAGTTTTGAAACTTTGAATATATGTATAGTTGAGCAAAGATTTTGATAACATATATGTACCTATAAATGTATCCATAAAAAATTGTAGAGTTAGAAAGATTTTTATTTAAAAAAATACATAACGTTTTGAAAATATTTTTCTTTTTGAAAATAACTTTTTTATTGTAATTCATGATTTGTTATATAAAACTAATCAGTACCAAATGACTTTTAAAAAATGTTTATTTTTTAATTTTTATAAATAAGCTGGTGCATTTTTAAGTTGACAATAGTGAATATAGCGCAAAAAAGTTGTATATAGTTTTCCAGATCAAATTAGGATGAACATCAAATCTAACATAACTATATATCAAATATGAATTTAAAATTTAACTGGACAGCAAGTGTGTAAATAATGAGGTCAAATTCGAAATATAAAATCAAATCATATTTTTAGTGGTGACAAATTTGGAAATAAGGAAACCAAATATGACATACAGTAATCAAATTCAACTGCATTATGCTAATTTGTTTTTTACGTTTATTCTAAATTCTTAGGAACTATTGATATATATATATATATATGTCTAAACTTTGAAAATATGGACAAACCGTATTTATTGGTTTTCCCGCTCATTAATTTGGACGAACATAACATCAAATCTGACAGAACTACATCAAATATGAATTCAAAATTTTAGTGGACAGCAAATGTGTAAATAAGCTGTAGTCAAATTCGATGTATGTAAATCAAATCTGAAATAAAAGATTTAGTCATGTTAGCAAAGTTGGAAGTAAGGTAATTAAATGTGACATACGAAATTTAAATTTAACATACGGTAAACAAATTTTAAAAATTAATACTGAACCAGGGAATACTTTATACACAGTTATAAAGTGTTATAGTATAATCTCTGTATATGTTAATTTAATCTGCAGACTTATTTACCTTTGTGCTTGCTAACACAAGATATGCTCAAGTAAATATTCTTTATTACTTATAATATGTCCTGTTTTTTCTCATGATATTTATTACGCACTTTGTAATGGATGACTGACTGACTGATGCATTTTGTCATTTTAGTATACTACATATATATATATTGGTTTAAGTATTTCAAGTATTTACGAAGTATGCAGGTATATATATATACTCTCATAATTTATTTTAATAATTATATTATGGGCAGGGAATTCTTTAGTAGTCCCTGATTATGGGTTTTCCCGATCAAATGTGGACGAGCATAAGATCAAATCTGACAGAACTACATCAAATATGAATAGAAAATAAGGAGATCAAATTTGATGTATGTAAATCAAATCTGAAATAAAAGATTTAGTCATGTCAGAAAATTTGGAAATAAGATAATCAAATGTGATATACGAAATTCAAATTTGATATACAGTAAACAAATTATACAATTTAATACTAAACTATTTTAACTCGTTTTTTACGCTGAATTCTTACCGATTATTAATTGACATATATTTGGAGAATTTTCTCCTTTATTCTCTTTTTATTTCCATATAGCTGCAGTACGTATGTATACATATTTATCATAGACAACTAAATATACAACATCTGTAGTTTAACTAGAAGTCTACATTTTTATAAATTGTATAAACATTGAACATATAAACAACCTACCCATATTTCACATAATCATTTTAATTTGTTATGAGAGTATATATCTACAAATTTTGTAAATACTTTAGATATATACTTAAACCAAGATATATATATATAGAATATTATAATGCACATAAATGTCAGTCATCCGTTAAGTTATGCGTACATTAAATGTCATGAACGAAAAACAGTACATATATTAACTACAAGTAGGTATATAAGAATACTTAAATGAAAATGTCTTGCCTTAACCAGCACAGGTAAATAAGTCTGAAGATGACAAATTAATTAGACTGTAGCATTTTGCGGAATAGCAACGCCGGCATTTTGTATTTTTAATTTATATTTTTGTAATTATTGTATGTCCTTCTTTTTCTCTCATATGTAATTTACGCACGACGTAATGAATGACTAGTGTACTGATTTATGTGGCATTTTTATATTAATAAAATATTATATAAAACATATATTATTATCGTACTATTAAAATCTACTATATACTATACATACATATATCTATTGCATATATGTATAAGTTTTAGTTAAAGTCTACAATAAAACATCCAGCTAATAATATTCATTTATATTTAAAAATACTATTATATCAATATTATATTCCCAAGAATAGTAAAAATAACATAGTAGGTATTATTCAATAAATAAATGAGTATATTATTAAAAATATTAGCAAGCCGGTTATTGTGGATTTCTTGAAAAATAGATTTAATTTCTAATGTCATAGAAATACCATATAGAGTAACTAAACGCTGCTGGCTATTTTAGTTGTGCAAGCTGGAGTCAGATAAAATCGTAACTCAAACCCTGACGCATTTTTGATACAGGGTGATGCATTTTTAATACAGAAAGGCCCCCAATCTGAGGCCCCCACGGTTGTTAGAGGGTTAAAGAATAAGGAGCGAGGATGAAGAGTAGCCGAACGCTGTCGTGTGTGAAGAACAATTAAGCTTCAATACAACAATTTTTGCTTCAATACTATCCTTCTACATATGAATAAGTAAAAATGCTGGAGCGCTTCGGGTTGGGGGTGAGATATGTTTGACTGCAATCAAAGGACTTCATGAGGAGACTGTGTACAAAGTCAGAGCGGAACTTTGCACTGAGTGGGATCACTGAGGAAAGAGTATGCAACATCTCCGATCGCATTTAATACAGGAAACGGCAATGAGAGAGGCTAATAGGAGAAGGGGAGAATTCACTAGTCGACAATCCTTATTGATCTTACATGAATACCGAAAGATTGCGTACATTTCTTGTATAAGTATCTTGTAATTACGGTAAGATGCTTATATTTGCATCTTATCGGATTTACACGTAATAGTAAAGATTGCATGTAATATTTCTACGCATACTTTATTTTTGAACCTAGATCCTTATAAGGATGCTTAATATGTATATAATTATAACATCCATACTTCATATAGGTACTTATCTATTTTCTAAAACCCGTCAAAATATATATTTTTAACCATGACATATTTTTTATTTTAAAGCTAATTAAAAAAAATTGACTTAAAAACTATTAATATAAATCAATTATACATTCCTATTATGCTAATAGACAAAAATCTTATTAATTGTCACAGTAAATCTTGTTAATTGTAATAATAATTTAGACAACATGAACATCAATACTAAATCAAATATCTACAATATAAATTTAATTGCACAGGTTTATAAGAGGAATACAAATAATGCTTTACAAATTTTTACGAATTTATTATGCATTAAACATACAAAAGCTTGAAATATAATATAAAAAAATTCATAAATGTACTTTCGAATAACAAATAGGTATAGGTATTCATAGGCAATAGTGTTATTTGCAAACAAGATCTCGCAGCGCCTGATTCAGACTGGACAACCGTCTCCCACAGCATATGTACGTGGAAGCCGCACTTTCAAAGCATCTTAATATAATAGAAAAATAAACAAGGTTACAAAATATACTAATACAATTATAAATTTGTTCAAAATATGTATAATTTATATTGTATTTAATTTTTATTCAATATACTACTAACTTTAAGCTTATATATAGTATATAGATGGTTTTAATAACAATTTTAAATGTAAAAAAATTATATTAGTTTTTAATCTTCAGAAAGAGTTATTGTACCAAAAATGTAAAAATATATCAATCAGATGACATAGACATATTACCATTAAAAAATTTACATTATTATAATTTAATTATTTACATAGCTTTACTCAGACCGAGTCACTTATTATTTAATGAGTCATTAATATGATAAGACACTGACGCTTGATGACTGAGTTTTACATGAAAAAAAGAAAAGTAATAAAAACCAATAGCTATAATTTATACATTCATTTTATATATTATATACAATTAAGATTTAATAAAATTAATGTGAAAAGGAGATTTTTTAATTTCAATAGGTTACCTTTTGTGTATTATTTAAAATAAGAAAAAGCCATTTTCTCGATAACAACAGCATTTATTTTGCGACTAGTTTCGTAGCACTGCTACATTAGCTTGGCTGCTAGCTGCTCTCTTTCGCTCGTCTACTAACTATTTATATCGGTGTGCATGTTTTATTCTACTTAAATATATCTTTTAATCTTACTGTAATGTTTCACTTCTTGCTTGATAATGTAGCAGTGCTACGAAACTAGTCGCAAATAAATGCCGTTGTTACCGTGAAAATGGCTTTTTCTTATTTTAAATAATTCATTTAAAGTGTATGGATTAAAATCATAGATAAAGAATCAATTGACGGAATTGAAAGAAAACTGAATAACTTGCGTAGGCGAGCTGGCTAAATAATGGCTCTCACCTGAGAAGTCGAATTAATCGATAGATGTTGCTTTTGTATTAGTTAGAGCTGCACAATAAGAAATCAACACAATTATTTCCACACTCAGAGTAATACTAATCATACTAGTATGTTGCAATGATTTAATAAAATATAAAATTTAAATGAAATAAACAATATGTATATACATTTATTATGTATTTAAATAATTTATATAATTAATCAATATAAATTTCAAAAATATAATACAATAAAAATATACCGATCTTCCTGTGTATTTTTAACCACATTAAAAATAAATAAATTATTCGATAGAAATTTATGTTGTCTTTTTACACATACAGTTGTCACTGTGTATACGCTTTTTTGAATACATGCACCACTCTGGATATATTATACTTAAATTTAATATATTTGAATTATACTTTATTTTTTGTTTGAAAATCTGCAGGATATTGCAAACCTCTATATATATATAATAATTTTAATTATTATAAACAAAATTATATAACATTAATTATTATTAATATAATAGATAATTAAAATAGATAATGCAATTGTACATAACAATTATTTAAATTATATTTTTATAATGTTGTAAATTAAATATTTTAGATTGCGGTTCTATATATTGATTATTTTCTATGATAAAAACTATTTACTGAGGAAATATACTTATATTTAATAAGATAGACAAAATATATTGCTTTGTACTAGATAAATAGTATTTAAGTTACCATTTAGGAATTAATATTATATAGTCACATTATGTTAATTCGATCCGATACAATATAATACAAGAATGTTGTTTGTTTTGTTGCTAATTTCTTATTTTTTGTTTTCTTACTTCAAATTTATAAAAAACTTATAATAATAAAAGCTACAGCAAAATTCAGTCAAAAGTATATATAAAAAGTGATAAACGGAAAGCTATACAATACTTTTTAATTGAACATTATAAATGTTTGTTTTAAAAGGACGCAAATTTTCTATCTTTATCGCGCTCGTAATTCATATTTTGAATTATTCTTTTACATAAAATTCGTTTATTTTAAGAAGTCAAAGTAACAGTAATCGTTTTTAATAAATATACTTTATATATCAATTAAACTGGTAGTAATCTCCAAAAATATTTATATAATTGTAGACTTTATATACAATTGAATTTATTTACTAGTATAAGTAGCCTGGAAATGATAACACGACATATTGAAAAGAAAAATATTGACAGTCAATAAAACCTAATATTTCACTCTTTGCGCTGATTAAATGTATTGAATTAACTAATGTGTGTTTAAATCTTGATTGTTTAAATAAAATATATGTAAAAGTATAGGTCATACGCATTATTGATTCTAAAACACACTTTCGGAAATGGTAGGTCTTATTGAGACTCTCTTATTAATCGCTCTTTGTGGGACCACGTTTTTTTAGGCTTTAATTTAACAGACAGATGGCTCTATATATTCGATTCATCATGTCTTGTTTTTAGAGTCCGCATATTTAAAATAAAGTCGTACGATATTTATTTTTATTTATTTTTTAATATTTGTCTCTAAATATGAATTTACTACTGAAAAAGTAGTATATTAAATATTAACGAATATATTTTGCTGGAACTTTAGTTAAAGTGAGTCCCGTGACTTTCAAGCACTTTTACAAGAGTATATAGAGGGCCCAATGATGATGGCTAAATAACCTTGAAATGTACCAACAAGATTGACCGTTTGGAGACATGCTTTTGAATCGGCTAATTCTATTGGCAAGCGCTATCATTTCAAATTTAATTAAGAAATTCCTTTATAGATGAAGCATTCTATTTAATGATTGTGTGCGCGTGCTACAGACGTCAAACGTAAGTTTTCTGTATATAATTGCAGTTTTATTAATATTAGTATTATAATTGTTTAAAGTTAACTGTACTTGTTTAATAGTAAATTATATAGTATATTATTGATGTAATATATCAATAAAGATACAATATTTTTTCTGATATCTGACTAAAAAACGTGGAATTAGGTATATTTTAAATCTATTTTCTGACTTTATATTGTTTATTTGACTATTGGAAACGTTTTGCTATTTTTATTATATTTAAGTGTATATTCTTTTGTTACTATTTTTGGTATTATAAATAAAAGGAAATATAAGTATAGTGCTGGGTATTAGATATTTCATAGAGGATATTCCATAAAATAGTATGAAACTTCAATACAAAAATAAATATATTATATTATAAAATATTAATTTTATCGATTGTAGGATAAATATGTTAATTATAAATTAATATCCTATTTGTCAACTGTCTATATATACACCTAGCTAGGTACCTAATAAGCAAATATAGCGTATAAATGTAGACTAATTAAATATGTACTAAACCGTATTTCTAATTTTGTTCCCGCTCAATATGTAGCAAACAGAGTATAATTATTTTGTTTCTAAGAGTTATATCACTATTATAAAAAATTATACGAAAGTAAAAATATAAAATGCAATCAGTTTTAAAAAATTGAATTAAATTGTTAAAACGTTAGAAATACCTGCTGTAAATCATTTCACAAATAGTGCTATTGCGATAGCATACCTTAACATACCATAGCAAACGATGTGAATTTGCTATTTTTACTTTATGCACATATCATCTAATTTATTAAAGGTATCCGTTTCCACATCTATTCAGTTTGTACTTGGCTATATAAATGATAACACAAAACGATTTATTTATACAGTATAATTTATTGTTTCAAACAAGTCATATTTGCGCTTTGAGAAAATTAACTATTGTAAAGCGCTATACAAATATAGCTTTATTATTATGATGATGATCGGACAATTTTTTTCTTTTCGAAAATAGTAAATCACCAATCCTCTTGGCACCGCCAAAAATACAAGAGGAGAAAATCAATAGATATATTACATTCTAACCCGTTTTAGCAATCATCGATTTATTTCCGTTGGTACCAATAAGATCGGTGGTTTGTTTTTCTTGGAATATTTAACACTAGTCTACCATAGAGTTTACAAATGTCGTTTATAGAGAACTGAACTTTCCGCTGATTTGAATATTTATCACAGCTTAATTATCATATCACCAGACCAACCTTTCTATTATTAATTAAATAATTTGTTTAACATGTTATATTACAGTGTTAGATAGTCCTCAAGGTAATTTTTGCCCTTATTTATTATCACTATTTTTGCAAAAATAGCAAAATATTCTTGTCATCTAGTATTGAAGTATCTCCCCAGTAAACAATGATACGTACCAGGTACGTACCAATTGGTACCAGCGTCGTAAACTCGTATTGTACCACGGTACGTACCTGGTACGTACGTTTATTGTATCGTAGATATACAATACTGCTATATATACCTGCTATATATTTTATACTAATAGATGTTTTATCTCCAGTAAAACTCTAATACCATTTAGATTATTTTATAATGGTCATTAATGTTTCTAATGTTTATAGATATTTGAAATTGTAGCTATATGCAATTAGCAACCCAAAAAAGCTGTAGTACACATGAATTTATACTTAGTGTTTGATATTTGCTATATGAATAAGTTTGTAGAACTTAAGAAATGATCGTTTATACGTGTTTAATTTACTATATAAAAAATATTAAATAAAAAAATTGTATCATTTTGTTTGAATATGTAAAAAAATAATTTCATAATTTTATTTAAAAAAAGTAAAATTTTGAACGTAATTTAAAAAAGTAAAGAATTTGACCGCTCGAAAAGGCTAAAACTTCGACAGTATTTTTCCGAGGTAGTTTCTGTAGCTGAAGCGCCATTGTCATTGGAAAATGGTAAATATTTATTACATATATGTATATTTTTTGACTATTTTATACAAATAAAGTGATTTAATTGATAACAACTAAAACGTACCTGTAGTTGTACAATGTAGTAGTAAGTAGTATGATGTACCATATATTTGCATTTTGTAAGGATTATAGTTCATTTGTTTATCTCAAACCATGTACATATTTTGTGCAATCCTTCATTTACTGTTTTATATAATTTCTCTATATTGGGTGCATATTGATATATTATTATTAGTGCAGTATCATCTGCAAATAGGTTTATTTTACTGCTATTGTTATTGCTGAAACAATTTATATCATTAACATAAATAGAATATAGGATAGAAGATAATTTACCTCCTTGAGGTGGTCCTACTTTAACTGGTAGTGAAGATGATTGTACATCATCATTTAGTGTTATTTGTCTTTTTAATAAATAGCTATTGATCCAGTTTAGACCTGGACCCCTAATTCCTATATTATTTAATTTTTCTAATAATGGTTCATGACATATTGTGTCAAATGTATTTTTTAAATCAATAATTATAGTTTGTACATCCATTTTATTATCTAATTTGTAATAGATATAGTCTGTTACTGTAAAATAACTGTACTTATAAAATATATAAAAACAAAATAATTTTTTTTTTGTTATAAAAAAAAGTATATTTAATTATTATACATTTAATATAGTTGTCATTAACTACCTATGACTACCACTTTTGGTTTGCTTGGCAAAATTAAAAAAAAAATCATAGTGGATCATCCATGAGCTCTCATAAATATTGTTCAAAATGTTTTTCTACCGCAATCAATCCTTGAACAGGAATTTATGCATTGCAACTTAGTGCTAACAGCATCAAATACTCTAGATGCCATAAACTTCTTGAGCAGCCATCATCTGCTTTGAAATTCCACTGTTTGTCCACATTATAATGGCCCCTGTTTGCTTACTGGTTATGCACAGGGCATTGTTGGTTATCATTGGAGATGTGGACCCTGCAATTACATGCAATCAATTTATAAAGACTCTTTCTTCTCTAAAAGCAATCTCAGCCTGATGAAGCTAATAGATATTTTATACTATTGATCCATTGACAGTAAGGTTATTGTCATAATATATCCAACAAGGCTGGTTGCAATAATAAACATATAGTAATTGATTGGTCTAATTTCATTTGAGACATTTGTGTTCAATGGGTTGATGACCATCCTGTGGTTGTTGGTGGACTTAATCCTGTTGGAATTCCTAAAGTGGTGGAAATTGATGAAACCATGACAGTTAACCACTGCATGAATTTTGTGGATCCCATTACTGGGGTTCATACCCAGGGAATAGAAGTAATCTTGGCCCACACAAAGAAGGTTAAAAGAATGAATGGAATCAGCCCTTCTCTGTTCAATTCTTACCTAAAAGAATTTGAGTGGAGATGGAGAAATGACACTCTCCCCTATGAATATGGTGGATGCCATGTCTTTCAGAATTTTTGTTTGTGGTAACACAACAATATCCTTTGTAATTTGCTTGTAACTATTAAAACTACATTATATATATGTAAAATTATAGAATTTTATTTTCTGATTTTTTTGTTTTTGTTTTTATATATATTTACTTAAATTTTGTGAAATAAATAAATTGGGATAGCCCATTTTATTCAGTATTTTAAAAGGCAGCTGCTATTGATATATACATATCTTCACATTTAAATACTATTGGTACATATTGTTCATTTGTGATACACAAGAAATAACTGGACTTGGAGACCACTACCAGTGGTCTCTAACTTTTAAAATATGACATATAGGGTTACTGGATATTGTAGATGACTAATTCTGGGTTACTGGGATGTTAATAAGGTCAGCTTTTACTGTACATACAATAGGAGCTTCCATGCTATTTGTATGTATGTACCAATAATATTCAACACTATTGAAACCATTGAATAATTACTTTTAGTATGTATGTACCAATAGACACTTCAATTTTAAAAATAAAATGGATATATTATCAAAAATTTATTTTATAATAAATGAAATAGTCTACACTATTACTTTTATACTGTATAACTATAAGCACATACATTTTCTATATTTTTATATGCTTAAGCTTTATAATTTTTAATCATTTTTTAAACTTGAAGTTCATAAAATTATAACTATATAAGTAATGCCTTTTTCATTAATTGAAGGGCAAACATGAGGTTTACAATTACAACACTTTGTTTTTTTATTTACATTCTGTAGATTGTTCCATTGTTAATGTCTGTAAAATATTGCTAAAAAAGATTTAAATTAAAAAATGAGCAAAGTATATAAGTATTTCTCTAAATATATATTTTTCTAAACAATGATTTTAAAAAGCAACTTAGCCATTTTGTGCACAGTAATCTCTTCTATCTTTTACAATTTAATTAAAAAATATTAAGAAGGATGATATGATAATTAAAAACGCTACATTTACTTAGCTTAACCCTTGGCAAGTGTGCCTCAGGAGCCCAGTTGTCTTCAATATACATAGATAACCCATAGGATATAATATAAGAAATATGTTGTCTTATTCATATTAAAAAAATTATTATATGTGTGTAAATATATTATTTGTCACAGATGTCAAATATAAGAAACTTAAATAATTTTAAACTATGTAAATGTTTCTAAACATGATTCAATTGAGTTTTTCCTTGTCAGCATCAGATTTATTGTAAATACAAATATCCTAAGAAATTGTCTACATATGTACCTAGACAGGTGGGCCAATTAAGATGTAAATTTATCCAGGCTCTTGAAGGTTAATTTAAGCTTTATGTATAATTATTCTGGTGTTTAGCGAAATCCTTCATTTTTGTGTTTTTTATGCAACTTTACTGTCTGTCATGTATTTTTCAACTTTCAATTCTAGTATGGTGAGACAAGTGATTCATTGTTGAGTGAGATTAAGGTGCAACAAGTTGTAGTCGGTCAGTCAGCTGAAAAAAAGTTTAAAACATTTATAATTTTCTAAATTTTGTTTTCTTGACTCATACTATGCCTATGGTATATAGTACTAGACAGATTTTATAATAAAAAACAAAGAACTTCCATCCTAAATTTTTTGAACAAAACTTGTCTTAGGAGATAGTGGGGGTTATATTTCAAACCCAGCGTCCCCTCCAAGATTGCAGTAAAACCCAAACAATATGTTCAGAAAAATGTAGTGTAACCTGATTCTTCCCATTTACAAACATTTATCTGCACACAGTTGCTGTATTCAAATGGAGTTTTACTTTCTTCAATCAACAATAAATTTAAGACCAAGACAAAATGCTATATATGGATTCATACAGAGACAAGCTGATGAATAATTGTGATGGGAAAGATTTAATTAACTGTATCCAATAGCTTGTGTGTTTATTATCAAATGCTGTTTGCTTATTGGTTAATAATGCATTTCATCTCTGTAGCGTATTCTATAGCGTATTCTATTTGTATGTTAATTTTATTGTTAATTCTAATCTTGATGTAAATTATACATG
>JAYRBW010086149.1:0-22383 GCA_036023295.1 Invenusta paracnida
CTAGCTTATTGTAGTTGTTTCCTTATGGAGTCACGTGATTTTACCCGCATCAATACTGACTTCTGATTGGATGACTGACCTTACTCCGTCAACAAAATTGCATCTAGCTTTGGCTTGCTGTGTCGCTTCTATCCTCTCCTATTTCTATGAGTTAAACATTCGCTGAACATTCTTATTTATGTGTATATAATAATAGTAGCCTTATATTGCATAGTATGCGTCATTATGAATCATTTGTTTAAAACATTATGTATGTATAATTTATAAATGACATGTTTAATAAACATATTGTTAAATGTTTACCCAAAACAAAACTTTGTTGATTAAAACTATTCGTAATTTCTTTTTTAACTATTTTTCTATAAAAAAAAGAAATATTGTATCCCTAAAAGTGGTAGCAGAATTGGTTAGCTAATTAAAAATAAATAAATTCACAATATAGCACAATATAACATAGAATCGTTCAAACATTAAAAAAAGTGAAACAAAATATTAGCTTTTATTTTCAAAATGTTCATTATTCGTGTTTGTTTCATTAAAAATTGAATATAAAATATATTTCCATTATAAGGAATTTTCTAAAAAAAAGTAAAAGTCAGCTTAACAATAGTTTTAATAGTTTTAATTTTACCTATTTAGAGGTTTTAAGGAATTCATGTTATATTGTGTTATGTTATAGTGTGCATTTATTATTTTTCATTAGCTAACCAATTTTGCTACCACTTTTAGTGACAGCAATTTTTGCCATGTTTGGCTATAAACATATATCATATGGATATCTAATTGTCATAATAAATAAGTACGTTTTAAAGTTAGTGTTTAGTTTATATTATGTTGTATTCAAATAGTGTCATTTTAATTATTTTAGATGTTCAACGCGCATCAGCTCAACACACTCGTGGTAAATATGACATATATATCGATGTTTAAAATAAATGAGGTATATATACTGTCATAAATATTTAATTTAAAGGTAAACCATATAATATAATATACTTATAGCATATATTATAAATGCTATACAAGTTTGTAGCAGCCCAATTATAAATAATAATAATGACAATGTAATGACATGTAAGCTCAATGTAATTACAGTATACGGTGTATGTTTCTTTCACTACAAAAGCATGTTTTATAATATTATTTATGTATTTATAAGTTTAAAAGTATTTATTTGGAAATGATTGCAGATACTATAAAGCATACCATTCAATGTTTCTATATTGTTTATCATTAATAATTTGATTGCAGTTTCATAAATCAAAAATTAACTTTTGCATTGTTTGCACTATTTTGTGTTATTGTGTACCACGGTTCGCAAACATAGCATCAATTGTAAATGCTAGGTTATATAGGTCAATAAAGCAAAATTGCCTAGCGCAAAGGTATGAATAATGTACTGTGCAGTCGATATTTGCTCCTCTTTTTATTTGATTCACGTAACGATCAATAATTTGTTATATCTAATTTGCTTATATACTGGCGTGTCAGTTGAAATACGGTATATATTTGCTTTGTAAAATGGTGAATACGATTTACCAGATATTACGTCATTGTAGTCGATAAACCCACAATAATTCACACACGTACAGGATCACAGTTTGTCACATGTGTCTTCTGAAACGCTAATTGTAAAATTATTATATTTAGTCCAGCTGAGCCTATTTATAGGAACTATTTATTTATCTGTACAATGTCATATTTCTCTATAAACATTTAAGGGTAATAGGTCGTATGTAGCAGTAGCATTTTTAGTTTTTATATGGCTTAGCTGTGTAGGCAATTTTTGGATGATTTGTACTATATATATTCTGTTTTAAAAAATGACTACACTTTAGTTCATGTCGAGACGAAACCTTATTAAATTAATTCAGAAGGATTCCGTGAAATTCTTCAACATTCGTAAATAAATAAATAGTAATAAATGTGTAAGGACTATACGTTTTCTATATAATTTGACTTTTTGTGCCTAGTATATATTCACTTTGTCTTTTCATTATTTGGGGCCATACTCAATTGTAGCTAGCATCGAGAAGGTGGGAGTTGCGTTTGTGGTGAAAACACCTTTTCAATAAGTACTTTAATATTTAGTTTATGTAGTCTAAAAGTATTGGTCTATTACGCAAAGCAAGATTATGATATTATATTATGTTGAAAAGCGTCATTAAGTATATTGCATAAGCTTAAAGATGTATTTATAGATATTGATATGAATTTCAAGTAAACGTATTTTATATAAACGTATGTATATTATATTGCTTTATCAATTAATGTATTAATTATAATTAGTCATTTTGTAATAACAACACTTTTTTATTTAGACTTGTTGTTTTCTACATACGATAATTATCATAGTGAATAGTATTTATGACTAAAGTATACAATATACAATATACAAAATACTTTATTGCATACTATTTCATTGTATACACGTATGTATATATAGTTAGATATTGATCACATTAATACATTTACATCTATATCTACATTAAGTTAATGACAGTGACATTAATGGTGCGCTATCAAGTAAGTGCTTTAGTTGTGTTTATTAGTTTATTAATTTTTTAATTTATCAAAATATCAGTTATACGTTGAAGGATATAAGTGTGATTAAAATGCATTTTAAGCTTTTAATATATTTTAAAATGCTATGAATAAATAAATACATATTTTTGTCGATAATTTGTGGCATCATATATTGAATCATTACGTACTAAATAAAACAAGTAGTAATAAGTAATTATATAAAATAATATTTTGCACGTCGAGTAATGGAGCTAGTGAAACGATAAGCTCATTGTAATTTATTATATAATCATAACGATGACAGTTATGTTGGAAGTACTATCAGAATAGAACCGACAATGCCTAATGTTACACACCAATTTGACTTATGGCATGTATCTAAATTGCACTTTGACTATCTTTATTGGTAAACACAAAATGCACCTCTACTTTTCAAATTGTAGCTGTACTCAGATTTAAGATAATTCAAGGTTATTACCACAACTTGAATCTATTGACTTTTGAAGTAGGTAATTAAATATAACATGCTAGATACCCAAATTCTCATAGCGTACCAATGTACTAGATGACGTTTTTATTGCCTTTGTAATTGTTTGTATTAATCTTTCACTATAATCACTATAATTTAGCATTCTCATATGCATTACGTCTTTATTATAATAGTTACATTTCACGGAATAATTAGTTCGAGTTATATATTATACTGATACATATATATATATGTATGTATTTTAACGATGAAACTAAAATAATAAGCTCTGGCATATTGATTTAAAATGTTTGTTTTTTAATTTTGAGTTTATGTTAGTAAATGGTATATATTTTATATGTATATATGTAGCATACACTTCCATAGTATTATATTAGTATACTAGCCTTTAATTTGATAAGAACTAATTTGTATTTTGTTATTTACAGAAACAATATTTTACTAACTCAATCTTTACTCGATACTCAATGTATCAATGCTACTCAAAACACTTTACTTTCTAATATATATATTTTTAATTTATGTTGCAAAGTGGCGAAAGATTTACCTATGATTCGTAACCTCATTACATGGCGTAATCTTGTTAAAGAATTTAAAGACAAAATAAATAACACCAATATGAATAATATGTCAGGCAACAGTAATACTACAGGTAAGGGTTATAGTTTTAATTTGTTATGATTACATTTTATTTCTAAATATATTTAATAATATACATTTTTCATTATAAAACGAAAAACAAAGTTGATACTAATAATCAATAATTAAAGAGTAGTCATACGCATTTAAAACATGTTAAAGCCATGTACATTTTTCAAATTAACTATGTAATGAAATATAATAACTGTTTAGCTTATAAATACTAAAATATTTGTAAATATGTCTAAATATATTTAGAAAATCAAACATTACTGTTTTTTGAGTCAATTGGAAATATTTTACGAATGGTTTATTAACTTTATAATCATATATACATATGTGTGTGTCTGTATTATACAATATACAAATGTATATCAATATGTATAACGTAAATACCTCAATAAATCCATTTGTCTTTGGTTTTATGTAAACATTACATTTTCTTATTCTTGAATAATGTACTAATTGACAGTTGCATTCACTTATTTGTCACATAAATCATTAGTTCAATTAATAAAATTACTGTAATATAATATTTTCAAAACTTTATTAAATAATATGGTTTGACATTTAATATATTACTTAAATCACATTTTCAGAAAACTATGCTGTCAAGTGGCCTACCGATAGAAAATTAATGCCTGACGAAGGTAATTCATATATAATATATTTTAATAATACTGAAAGTAATGAAACCAAAATTACACTTATAAATATACAAGCTGGCTGAAAATAGTTTGCACAAAGTCTATTACTAGCTTTATATATAATTTAAAATAAGTATTAAGATTTAGTTTTTAATACATACAGTGTATATATATGTACATGTATAATAAATGATATAATATATATTTTGAACAGCTGTTTAATACACTTTTAACCTGTAAATGAACCAGTAATGTTGTTGAAATGACTGCGAAATAAATCTTAAATCTTAAAACACTATTTTCAACTATTAATTCAAATTATAGATTGTTTTCAACACACTATATTTTTTTTATTCTTTAGGGTCATTATTGTATTATTAATTTATATCGTAGTTGTTCATCTTTTTAAATATAAATCAAATTTGTGGCTGTGCTTTCTCAGAATTATTAATGTTAATCATTGTCCTGCTTTACAGTAGATCTAACTAAGACAAATCATATATGTGTTGTATTGTAGATTACAGATTTTTTGAATTATCAAAACGATACAACAGAAGCTATTTCAAAAGTGTTAAGATGTCTGCATGGAATAAGATGTCTCAACTGAGCACGTATAAAAGTGCCGAAAATGCATTTGATGGAAAAATAAACACCTTCGCACAATCTAATTATTGGGGGACACATGAATTGACAGTAACAATGCACAAGGCAATTTATGTTACTTTCATTTACTATCAGGCGCACTACACCTTGTCGTCTCATTACATTAAGGTGAGTATATTTTAGACCGTACACTACACTAGTATTCTCCATACTACAGTTATTATTAAAGTCTTATATAAAGCATTAATATCAAATAACCGACGATTTCCTTACATATCGATTACACTTACGGTTATACATTGACAGTTTAGTACAAATTGTATGTAAATAGCGTAAGCGCTTTTGAGAAAATGTGCATATTATGGTACTAATATATGAACTCTCTTAGTCATGTGAATTAGTGTTTTATCAGTATATATGTTTTCGCAGTGTCTTATAATTGTTATTCATTATACGAGTACATATTTTTTGATCATATATTAAACAATCACTTTCATGTGCTTTTCTTTGAATATATCTGGTCTGCTTATGCTCAATACACTGTAACCCGAAAAACAATCAAGTCAGCATTAGGTGGGATGGTAATTTGCACATTTTAAACGTAGTCACATTTTGGCATGTTTTACATGTAAACTATACAGTAACCTATGTACATGTTAACCTGCTCGCTTGGTGCGTATCGTTTTTAATGTCTAACTAAACCGCATGGTTAACATTTTAAAAACATTCTATGAATTGAGTGTTTTTTTCATAGAGATTGCGGGACATTATAATGTTATTATAGAAATTCATTGGAAATTAAATATATATAAAATACTTCAATTAGCTTTTTTTAAATATCTACAATATAGGTAGATAGGTGCTGATGAAAATATATGATATTATAATTAGGTTAATATTTGGTGCATTATGTTTCATTAAGTATAACTACTGATAAACTAATTTGTAAACAGCTATATATGTATTTATATATCATATCGTGGCAGTAATGAGAACACTAAGAACCGTATGCATAAATGTCTAGCATAATACCTATTATTTTTTCAAAAACCTAGTACGCCTACTAGTCGTATGCAAAAATAGTACTATGTTATATACTAACTAATCGTATTTAGATGTTATCTACACAGTATTAATGGGAAGTGTCTAGACTGTATAATTTTACACATCAGTCTGTAGGAAACGAGCATTACTAGTTACTGTTAGAAACGGCATGCGATATTTCTATTTGTCACGCATTTTGTCATTATAAAACTGTATTGACGATATAAACTTTTCTCTATTATACAAGCAAATATTCATTTGCATGTGACTCATGCATACTTCTAATGAGCACGCATGCATCTACATGCGTATTTTCTTGATCTATGTCAAATGTTATATTTTAAAATAAATCCATATTCCTATTCGGCTTTAAAATCGCTTTACGGCATGCATGCATAAATGGCAGGTAATTGAAGGAAATATTTCCATATAGTCTTGTTTTACAGAATTATGAGATGCATGTATACGCTCAGAGACAGTTAAATCGGAGAGAGAATATAGAGGCAGATCAAACACTTTCAATTTTTATGATAATATCTAGTACGTAAATTCATTCGGATTAAACGGGATCTGACTCCCCCTGTGATTATGCGCTTGCGCTAATTTTATAATATAAACTTGTTTGTAAGAAAGCAATACGTTTTAAATACACAAATTATATACGCTTTCGTTCATTCTGGAAATATAAAATATGAAATTATAATGCTATGTATAAGTTAATACATGTAAAAACCGAACTAGTTGTTGGATTCTCAACCTATATTGATGCAAAGTTTACAATTTTTGTTGATCATGGTGCATACTGTTCAATGTATAGATGTATTACTATGTTAAGACTGACACATTGTTAGTAGAACATCTTAATCCTCTAAACACAAGTAACGTTATAATATTTGTATGTCTTTTTCATTAGCAAATATCTGTAAAAGGTGCGAATACCAATGCCAATTATATATTATTAATATATGTCAATTTTTATTATTATATGCCACAGACAAAACACAATATTTCCTTTGATTTTAATGGAGTATTTTGGAATAGACAAATGTTCTATTGCGCTGGATATATTTATACCGATTTACTTAAGTGGGTGCAAGATTCAGCAGGCACTTTCAGTTTCGCTGAAATTCAAATTTATGGTTCTGAGCAACCAGGTAATAATACTAATTTTAGCATTTAATTTCAATATTTTGTATATTTTACTGATAATATTATTTCATAAAATATGTGCATACAACTTTTTAACTTGTGTCAAAATACTTTTTTATCAGAAATACAATAACCAATAATACAGGTTAACAATACCTATTCACAACTGACAACATATATTTTGTGTAGGCTAGCGACGCTAAATTGCATATATAAATTGCATATATATAACAAATAGAAACTATTCTTAGTAATATAGTGAGTTTCGGTTTTAGCACTAACAATAATCTGAGCAAGCGTTTACTGTTTTTTAACAAGACGGCAATATCTGTGTCTTAAAGTCAGCTGAGATCAAATAAAAGACGGTATAACTTTCATAGTTATCAGCATAATGTATTGTTACATATAAATGTTGGCAAACACATCCAAATTGAATATAATATGTTACATCTCTCGATTCAATAAAATTGTTCAAATATTGTGCACATTTATAATAATTATGTATATTCGTTTTCAGTTTTTAATTGCTTTATTACGTTTCAGATATGTCCCATTATACCATATTTATCGTTACATATTTACGTATTTTCATTAAATGAAAATATGTGTTTTTAATTTGTTATTTTAGTCAAGGAACAATCAAATCACAATTATATTGTATATCCAATGCGAAAAAATACACCAGTTAATTTAATACAAAATGTCAACCAATTATTGGATCAATGTCGGACATCAACACTGAAAAATTTTGAATGGATATTTAATTTCCAAGTAACGGTCAATATCGATTATATTACAATGTATATGAATGGAGATAACTTTTTCCCGGGTAATACAAATTTATACGTAAGTAGAAACGTATACAAAATATCACCATTTTGGTCACCCATTTTGTCTGTAACAGTATATTTAGCAAGTTTGCTAATTTTTTTATTATTTGAGCAAGCCCATGGTACACGGATTTATGGGTGAAATAGAACATTGATGAGATATTGTGTCAAATTAAAAATCACTTACTTTCAATGTATTCGATTATAATATTCACAAAGTAATAATATATCGAATTTTAACTATTTATAAGTTTATATATATGCATCGCGTTGTAATGTTTATCAATAGTCTGCTTAAATATATAAAAAATAAGTATGTATCATAATATTTGTGTAGTTGTAATAGTATGTACATATCAAGACTTAACTATTTGTAATGTGTCACATGAATCTAAAAAATCAAACTTGCTATTTGTTTATATAAAACTGTTATAAAACATTACTTTTTTAGAGATAACGCATTTAGAATATTAGTTTACAAAATATTTACGCTAAGCAAACAATAGTATCAAACGGTTATCAACAATCAACAATAATAGAAACTTTATCAGTTCTCATCGATTGTACATATGTATCTAGCATAAATTATGACGTATTTTAATGTTCAACAGTCTCCAATTACAGAGCAGAGGATAGTTTTGCTAAGCATGTTTTTGTGATATGCGAGTTTAGTATAAAAATACATTATCAAATAGATGATCCCCTATAGGTTCATGTCTTCATTGTGATATGGTCTGTACCCTTTTTTTATTTATAAAGGTGAACTATATAGATTCATTATTTTGATTACGCTAAGTATTTAAAAAATCAGTGGCAGCAGGATTTTGGTATTTGAAATGTATTTATTTATTTATAACATATATAGGTAAGAAACTACAAACATATATGTATTTATATACACCCATATATCATGTATAATCACATTGTATACCGGCATATAAGAGATATAATAAAGTTTATAGGCTTTACTTAGTGAATATATCATGATGTTATTGCTGTGTACAGCTCAATTCATGTTGTTCTATCAAGGAGTATGCATTTGGATTAAAACTTACTGACATACCTTACATTGGACAAGTATGTCATATATATATGTATATATTAACTTTACAGGTACACAATGTGACAAGGACACAAAACTCACCTACATGTTTTACAACACTTTATGTTAATACTAATGCGTCCGTTGGTATTGTCCACTATCCTTGTTATCACACTGGTATATACCTTACAATGGCTAGATCAGCTACAAAGCCTGTGAAGTGTACCATATGTGAAATTGCAATATATGGTACATATAGTAAGTCACATTTTTGTTTTCTTCTGTTTTTATACTGGATCATTTATTCATAGGACATATTGTTATACCGCTATTGTACTTTTTTATTTATTTTGCAACTAGTTATTAAAATGTGCAGAAGCTTAGATATTTTGGTTTTTGATCTTACATGTATAATAATAATAATTAACTAATGAATTGTATATGATACATTTGCATGTATTGCAGGAAGTGACAACAACTTAAATAGTAATACTTTACCTATATAAGAGTTAATAAAAAATAATAAAAAGGTGGTTCTCCCTTTGCAACATGTTGAGTTATTAAAGTTATTAGAGTTATTAAAATAAACGAAAAGCCTGTGTTGCTGTAAAATATCTGTATTACGAATTTCCGGAGATCCACTCCATAAACGTGCATTGAGTAAAAGCAGTGAAAAACAATTATTACGTTTATGGAGTGGATCTCCAAAAATTCGTAATACAGATATTTTACTGGCTTTTCGTTTATTTTAATAACTCTAATACCTTTAATATATAAGAGTTACATATTACAAATTTTCCAAAATGAGTGAAACATGGTATATATTAAATAATAACAAGATATAGGTCGTTTGTTTTGCATAATAATTGTTTGTAAAATATGTTAATATTTTTTTTACGCATATATGAATGTGTTTATTGTTATAAGTATGAACAGTTTTATTGCAAAGAGAAGCATAGGCTATGCAACTAATGTAGTTTAACATATCATGTTAATTTCGACATATATTTGGTGCACATAGTAATTTTAATAATTTTGAAAATGATCATTGCTTCACAGTTATTCAGACTAAATTTGTAGAAAAAATTAGTATTTAAGCATTGTATCAAGCATTTTTCCATTTATGTACACATATAATTTAGTTAATTAGTATCATCTGCACATAATTAAATTGTCTCAGCAATTATAGACTGTGAATATATGTATGCATTTTTCATAGTCAGTGAATGTTGGAGCATGTTTAACCTGGTTTGAACTGTGAACGGCTCCAAACGTGTTACACAAAGCTACACGCACCGTACCGCACCGCTTCAATTTAAATTTAAATGTTTTTATATTTTAAATTATTTGTTACTGAATTATCAAGTGGGTAGGCCGTTTTCTAATACACATATATGCATATATATGTTTGTACATTTATTGATATCATAATTACCTTTATCAAGCTGTATTTTTATATGTATCGAAATAGAACATACGTTTAGGGTATATATACGTAACATTCATTTCAACAGATTAACATACAAAGTTATACAAACATGTGTTCAGTATTTTTAAATAAATATTGTTATTTTTTGACTAAATTATATACATCTAGATGTTCCAACCTGCCTACCAACTGCCAAGTTGCAACTTCTATGTGACGAGGGTGATACAAGTTGTAAGAGGAAAAGTTGTTCATGTCAAAATGGTTTAAGAGGCGACGGTATTACCTTTTGTACTGACTGTCAAAAGTGTCCACATGGAAAAATTTGTAATGATGTTTATGGGTCTGACTTAAAAGATAAATGTCAATGTATCTCGGGCTTTTATCCCGACCCCAACGAAAAAACGTGTTCTAAACGTAAGGATATGCAATGAATTTATGTTATGATGTTTTATATACTACTAAATTGCTTTATTTGTAAAATGATATTGTTTATTTAACAGTTTTGACATCTTCGTTGCGTGGGACAGAAACATAAATCGATAAATATTGCTCAATTTTAGTGTCAATATTAAATTCTCTATAAACATACTCGTTAAAGAAATACTAGTTCGTTTAGTTAGTTATACATACTTTAATGTGTTATGTAGCTGAAATCTATTTAACATAAATGTATTTGTGCCGTTTAACACATATTCGAAACGTATAATATACAAGTAGTTGGCTATGTATAATTCATGTTCGTGAATACTTCATTATAAATGTCTAAACTATGTAATTTAAAACAGGACTGTGCGTAGATCATAACCCAGTGCAAGTAGAGAAGAGTATTTACATAGTGGCGAATTCGACAGGAATATTAACATTTATATTCTGTCGATATTTCAAATTGGACAAAAATGTCATTTGAATTGAGATACGAACGTTATTCATGTAAACCGAAACTGGGTTCATAATACGTCATGCGCTGTATTCTCTTTGACTTCTCCATTGTAAACATATTTGGAAACGTTAACAAATTGGCATAATAAGATACCATAAAACATGTTTGATTTTATCTATCCCTATGGAAGTTTGGTAGCTAATTCAATATTACGAATAGAAATGAGCTTATTCGAACTATGGCAAAGACAGTAACAATAATTATATTCGATTTTCTAATGATTTTCCAGTCGCAATTGTGTAGAGTACATTAAACAATTGAAAAATAGTTTAATTGACAGTTTTTGGATATTTAATGCGTTCTATTTTTTTGCGGATACGATTAAACGCAGAAATATTTAACTGTTTGTAATATTTAATTTTATTTGTAAAGTGAAATATAGGTCGAATAAGCACTAATTTATAAACATTCCTTGCCTGAATTTTTATAAACTTTTAGGAATATGATATATCAGTATGATTTGTATGGATAGCTTATATACCAACATTAATACCAATATTTGTATAATTTAATTAGATTAAAAATGAGTATTTTGAGACGATTAAAGTGTAAATTTGTAATAAAACTGGTTTGCTGTAAATTAATAGTATCAAATTTCAAGGATATGTTAATAATAAGTGTAGTTCGTTTTTTAATTATGTATTCAAAATTATACGTTCGTATTAGTAATTTTTATGCGTAAACTATAAAGTTCAACAAGTATGTTTTAAATGTAAGCACATACTTTATATACATTAATCATAAAAATTTATTTCCTGTTTATTGCACATGAATTAACTAACTGTTTGTGTTACGAATTCAAAAATCACATATAATGTATTAAAATTAAAACAATATACATATATTCAACTCACAATTCCCTTGTCTTCGTTATAACACTATAACACTAGCTATGTCACGTTTTTGTATCCATTTAGTTTGTGATACAAAATGTGACGGGATTGCTAAATGTGTCAACTCCAAATGTGTATGTCCACAAAATTACGAAGGAGATGGACAATCATGTTTTGATTGCAGCAATTGCAAACATGAAAATGATTACTGCGATTTCAGACAAAAGAAATGTAGTTGTAGAACTGGTTATACGAGAGATGGCGCAGATCCATGCTACAAAAGTGAGGACTAGTTATAAATATGACATTTTCCAGTATTTTAAAAGTAAATGTAAATATAAATTTTCCATGTCAACTGTAGTCAGGAAGTCAGACTAGCGCATTGTTATTAACATCAAATAATTCACCACAAATATTCAAATATAGATTTGAAGAGTCGAATTTTGTCAAATTAAAATAACATTTCATTCATTATTATTCATGAAAGATGGAATTTTTTAAATTTACGTTCATTCATTAGTTATATTGAAAACATTAACCAAGTTTTATTTATCATAATATACAACTTTTACCACGGTATATTCAACTAGAATATACCAACAAATATGTTACTTCAAAAGCAGTTATATAAAATGTATAAAAATAACA
Organism: Invenusta paracnida; assembly: GCA_036023295.1. Lineage (NCBI taxonomy): Eukaryota > Metazoa > Platyhelminthes > Proseriata > Coelogynoporidae > Invenusta > Invenusta paracnida. The sequence continues at coordinate 12,821 of JAYRBW010086149.1, forward strand.
GGATTAATAAAAGTAAATCATCACTAGTCTTTAAACATATATTTATTTTAACTATACCTTATCATTTGTTTTAAAATACCTATCATACTTAAAACAAAAACAACTGTTAAATAAATGTATACACACAAATAATACGAATTATGTTTTAGCTTGCACTCCAAAGTGTCATACAAATGCGTATTGTACAAATGGAACATGCAGTTGTAATAGTCCATTAATGGGAGATGGTATAAATAACTGTTTTGACTGTAACCAGTGTATACAGAATACGAATTGTACACCCAGCGGCTGTAAATGTAGTTTGGGCTATATTGCTCAAGGAGATTCTATATGTTTAGCAAGTAAGACTAATCTGTATTGATTTGATTTTGTAATATCCAAACACACATGATCAATATGTACATGTGTGGGTATAAATATGCATATGTATACTCTATTTTCAGTTGTAAAAATTAAAAAAACTCCAACAAGTAAGCTGATACAAAACTATTTATTATCCCTCTAATAAACCGTCAGTCTGTTAGATATTCAATATGAAAGCTTTAGTAGGTATACATGTATAATGTAATAAGTGTAGATTGTACATTATTACAATAAATATGTTTATAAATTCGATTCTGTCAAATTGTACTTATGTTTGAACGAGTATGTTTTGCTATTTTATTTGTATTGTTATTAGTTGGTAAATATTAAATTTAAGTCAATTGACACAATTTTATTATTTGATATATATATATATGTGTATTATATATGAATACAAATGGGATGTAATATGCTGTTATATGCTGCCTAACTAATAGAAACATGAATAAAGCTGTTATGTATATGTCGTCGAATTAAACTATATTTAAATGAGTGTTTTTGATACATCTTAATTCAGATTCTAGTTTGCTAATACAGTACTTCCCCTCTAGAGTGATCACGTTAAATCCACAAAAACGGTCGCTCAAGCTGAGGTGTCGCTCTTTTGAGGTTTGATTTTTGTAGGTTAAAATACGATCGGCATAGGAGATACTCTTTGTTAGAAAAAGAAAACAGTTAAGTAAAAATATGTAAATATCAATCCTTATTTTTTATGATGTTTTGCACTTATGGTTTTCCAACTTTCAAGGATTTTGCAATTTTATTAGCCGATTCTCGATTGTTTCTTCGGTTTACAACGTTGACGCGCTCTTATAAATTTAATAATATCTTTGACGCTTTTGAGCCAAATAAATATGTCCAGTCAAACTGTTCAACTTTAATAATGATTTAAGTTGTGCCCGTGAAATTATTTATTGGGGTGCATTAAGTAAATCCATTTAGTGATTATTTGCACACATTATTGCGCAATAGCTAGAATAGACTAAGACCTCTACACAATGACATTTAAAGGCTTTAATTGACTAACCATTGTGCTCTATTTAACTTCATCTATTGTTCGGTGTTTCTTTTTTTCGGCTTCTTTCAATCGGCAATATATTACTAAGAATTGAAATATTATTATCATAGGAATATATGGGGAATATTATCCAGGTATATAACCTTTATAAAGATATGCATTAAGCTATGTATTATACTATTTACATAACAATATAACTGTTTTTATTACAATGCTAGTGTGTGGAATATTTTATGGTTTGTATGTATGTGTATTGGATTGTTTTGCTAAATTTGAAATAATTTTAGCGTTAAAAAATTTATAACTTTATCATATCAATAATTAACGTGTGCTCTACAAAGGTAAAAATGTTAAATGATGTGTCAAAACCCGGTCGCTGGTCGCTATTGCGGGGAAATCGCTCTTGATAGGTCATTTTTAATGTAAATTTCGTTCTAGCCAAGTCAAAGTGGTCGCTGGAGAGGGGAGGTCACTATTAAGGGGGGTCGCTCAACAGGGGGAGTACTGTAATATGTTCTCAGTAAAATGATAAGTATTCGTTATATACCATGATAATACATTACTTTGAATATATCAACACATATTTTGACATAAAATGAGCCACAAAAACATTTTAAAGTGTATGTTTAAAAAAAATGTTTTAAACATTACTTGCATGTATACTAGTCCGCAGATCCACACTACATTATTTAAAAATAAACGAAATATCGGTAATGTTAAAAATGTGTTTTTATAATTTGGGGAAATTATAATGTATAGCTTGTCTTTATATTCTTATATTATCCTCTCATTGTAACTTAGGTTTTCTATATTGCTATATATATGTTTACAATATAATAACGTTTATGACGTAAAAGCATGTTTAGTTAGTCAGCATGTTAATATAGTCAATATTTTATTTAGCTTTTAATTACATTTAGTCAAACATATTTGTAGTATCAATGCATTCCACTGACAAATGATGCAATACAGTTTAGATTTATTATTATATTCAGAATATTTGAATAACTTCGTTGTGCGTTTTAAATAATTTAAAGCACATTAAGTTGGTGTCAAGTGTTTTATTATATTGTTTTCTATATTTCAGAATACATTATTTTAGGCTCCTGTTCAGCGTTACTACTATTACTGTTGACTACAGTATTTTTAAAATACAAGTGCAAAAAGTATGTATGCATATATTTTTTCCAACGAGTGACATTTAAAAATGTATCAAACATATTTTGAATAATAAACGTGTATATATATACATACATATATATTATATAATAATATCATTATTAATTATTATTTCAAAGTTGCAAAAAACAATATCTAATCGATCACTGGTACGCTACATTTTCTTTTTAATGTTCTAAAGATTAAATATACATACATATATTACTGATTTACTATGTATTCTAAATATTTTATAAATAGATATTATTCATATTGTATGTATATTCAGTATATAATGTATGTATGTATAATGTATATTCAGAAATAACGATGTGAATACTGTTGATGAAACAAATGGAACCATGTTTAAAAGTACTGACGTAAACGGTGACGGTGCTATTGAAGAAAATGTTAATGACGTTAATGAACAGGTAACACTTGCATATATGCTTACAATTTTGCTCATACTATCAACACACTTTATTATCATTAGTTTATTAATTTGTATGCACGTTGAAGCGAACAGTAGTATGAAACAACATTATGTGTATTCATACAATTACACACCCTAAACAAAACACGTTAATAAATACGCTTAAATGTAAAAGAACGGAACATTTAATATATATGTATTTCGCAGTAACTCTATTTTATTAAATTTACCTGTGATCCGATATTGGCCATGTGTATTGCATGATATGTTGAAAATACATTAACAAATGCTTCAAAAAGATTAATTGAATTGTACATGTGTATATGGCTTCATTATATAAATATACATAATTAATGTATCGAGTAAGATATCATTTTTTTGTTATTAGTGACTAGTATTAAATATGCATTAAATAGCACATATGTACATATATGCTATATCATTTAATCACATCAAATTATATGAGCGTACCTACTAGATAAACTTTAAAAAATCATAGGTACTGATATAGTTTTGGTTTATCACTCTGTTGATGTTTGTAGTTTAATAAAGTTAAAGTGTGCTCTGTAAATCACAATCTATTTACAATTAATAAATTGCCATTTTTTAGTGTAAATTTTGTATATATTAAACATTATATTGCTAGTTTTACCCAAAGTACTGTCGGTTGTTAGAGCAGAATATATATGTAGGTAGAATACCTTACAAGTATACATATATTTACGAGTGTACGTGACAAAGTCAGATATATCACAGTGTTGTGTTAACTAGAGCGTTACGCAGTTAATATAACATTCACAAATGCCAACCAGTAATTCAGAAATTCGTCACCCAGTACTACTGGATATATCTGGAATGTTATAGCTAAATTAAATGTTACATACAGTATGTCACATTAGTTCCAACGACACATCAATACACGAAAGCTTTTCGTATAATTCAGAGTATATATTTCAAACCCCTATATCCCGATAACTAAGTAAACCATCACCTTGAAACTTTGAAATAACAAGTATAAGTATATTAAACTGTTGTTTAGTTACCGATATATATCAACTGTAATAGATACTCTCTATTACACGAAAAGCTTTCGTTCATTTGTATGTCGTTAAAACTTATGGACATGCTGTAAGTATAACACCTTTAAGTATGTGTTTGATTTATCCTTTTCTTAACATTACACTATTAAATAAGAATAATATATAACACTTAACATATTTATTAGTAATGTATTAATCACATTCATATTTCATTATATATTTATATATGTTTAAAAAAGCATGACTTTTTATTATAATATGTAAATAGCGTACTTATAAATTAAAACTATTTTGTGAAGAATTTATTTATAGAAAAGTTATTATAAAAAATCTTAAATCATGTCATTATTTAGATATATCTGCAATTAAGCATTAAATATACCTTTAACTGCATAAATGCACGTTTTATTAAACATAATTATATCGGTATGCGCTATACTATTTTAAACGTTATCAGAAAATAAATAATTGTGTCACGTGACTGGCCTGGCTATTAAACACGTCAAAAGAATTTGAAAGCTTATTCGTAAATATAGTATATTTGCAAAATGGAACTAATGCAGCAGTGGTTTGCGTTATTTGTTTGTGGATGATGTGTGGTAAATACAAGTACGAAATTCACACTTGCATATTTGTTATTGACTTACTATTATCATTTTGTTTTTCATGTATATATTTAATTGCAGTAAAATTCAGTAAATAATATGATATGATATGCAATATTTATTCCTATGAATAATTATATTTTAATACTATAACTATGTTTTAGTTTAATTAGCAATTAATACCGCGTTGATTATACATATTATTAGTATTGACGATTATCACATATCTCGTTTATTTACCACATATGTAATTTGTTATATATCGTGAGTAATATGTATAAGGTAGAACATCAGAATATATGTGTTTATTTCCACATTACAGGAACATGATGAGGGGATACAAGAATCACATCAGGAAATTCCAAGTCATACTAATGTCTCTAACATATTCGATACCCAATATATGTCATATTATAGTACAATCAAACGATTGAAGCGCATTTGACATCATTCGATAATTTTATATTTATACTATACTATGTTAGTGTTCGTTTACAACAACATATACAAATATGTAAATTGAACATACATACACAAATGCCGTATACACATACAATAAAAGCTTTGTGTTTCAGAAATAGTAATAGTAATAATATATCTATATAATCAGTTAACTACAAAATAAGTGCAACACATACATTCCGAGTGGCGAGTACAAATAAGTATATTCCAAGAACATAATATAAAGCAAACATGACAATAGTTCAAACGTTTTGAATACACATCCGTTTATCATGGCAAACCATATCAATATGTCAATATCATTTTGTTTTAAACGTATTTGTTTAATTTTAATATATTACTATTATTTTAATATATTCAATTAAATTTACTTTGTAATATATACATATATATATATATAATTTTTAGGGCTTACTTGTAGGATTTTCATAAAATATTTGAATTAAAAAATATTCATGCATATTTCATTATAATAATAAGTTTAGTGTATTCAAAACATGTAATGTGTAGTACATTGTATACTATATTCATGCAAGTACGTTTCATATATGCGTTTCACAATGTTATATAACAAATAATTAAACAAATAAACTTGCTTTTTGTTGCATACACTGCATTTTGTAGAATTAATATATTACTGTAATGCAATACCATATTCATTTCCTACATACTAAACTGTAATACTGTATTTATTTTATTGTGGTTTAAAGCACAATTTCGATATATGTAATTATTTGTGGTAATGTATAATACATTTTATTTATTACTTCTTGATTTCTCCCACGAATTATCATGCATATTTAATTACATTATATCAATGTTCTGGTTAGTAATGTTATCATTTATATCGATTACACATTATTTATTTACAAACTATGATATGCATTGAGAGGCAAAACAATTTGCTGAACTGAATACATAATAAAATGATAATGTAAGTTATAATAATAATGATAGTAATATTTTTATTTCGCACCTTGGTTAAAATCAATGATTTGAAGGTACAAGGATAAACAAATAAAAAACAGTAAATAAAATAATAAAAAAGTAACATTAAAAATGCCATGCACCAAACGGAAGGAGGCTTAACTCGAATTTGGCCGTCGTAAACCGGAAAGCCAACTGAAATATATTTCTGAAAAGTACCAAAGTTGCGGGTTGGAGGTGAGGTTCAAGAAGGAAACTAATGCTGTTACCTTTAACAATCATGTCACGAAAAAATTTTCTCGCGAAGTTATCACGACGAGATTTGAGAGATGAGAGATTGTGCGGCGATATTCCTATTATGGTGGCAGCCCGTTACTGAATGGATTCCAATGTATTGTGTTGTCTAGTAGTAAGAGATTTATGGAACACAGGTACTCCGTATTCGAGAATAGATCTTATCATGGATTTGTACACTTTGATCATTTCTTCCACTGGTGTTTTAGCTCTCCTCAACATGCGAAGAAAGAGTCTTTGTGATGATTTTGAGACCAGCGAAGCAATGTGGTCGTCCCATTTCAATTTATTGTTTATAGAAAAGACAAAGACATTGGCGGCCTAGTTTGCGGTTCTATTTCATCCCTGTACGTTCTTAGTTTGGGCCATGGAGAATTATATTTCTGGATATTTCAGCTATACATTACTTATAAAATTAATGTATAACTAACAATCGCTATATATAATATAGTTGAACTAACAAGGGATACTGAAGTACATTATTATTACAATAGTAGTACCAACATGAGAACCAAGTAGAAGAAATAGGATTGCAATACAATTTTAAGAAATTGAAATAAGCTAACTAAAACTAACATTATTAGTAAAATACAAACAATTTTGTTCATATTCTTCAATGACATAAACTGAACCTAAAACAATTCTGTTAACATGTCACACAATTTGTTCAATAACATTTTAACTAATAATAGAAATAAAAGTTTCTAAATTATTTAAAACGTTTATCTGAAATTATTCCTTTTAAACAGTATACTAGTTAATGCTCTCAAAGATAATTGGGCCAAACAAAATAGCAGTGGTTCATAAAGTTCCCAATGAAGATTTACATTAAATAAAGTACCACAATCATTTCACAATGTCCTGTACGGTCAAGTCGGCTCGTCAAGCCACTATTACCAATCTAATTGAACGCAACATGATGAGCTTGTTGATTGGATTGTTAGCTTAATTTTACTAGAAATAAAACAAACAATGAGTTAAATATTATCTGTTAAGCCAACACCGAATGTATTATTTTTTTTATTTGTAAAATGCAAATTAAAGTATTTTATCAAGTCAACTTGTTCTATCTCTGGTTGGGCCATATTTAAAGTGAATAATAAATTGTGGAATTTCAGAAAATTATAGCTAGACATCAATTACCTATATAAAGGAATTCATGTAAATTGCACAGACAAATAATTTATAAGATCTGTCACTTAAAACATTAAATCAGACATTATTTTTATTAAAAGAACTAATTATTAACGGAGATAAATCAACATTATATTTTTATTATATATGAACTAATTAATAACGGACCCAAATGGTTTTATAAAAAAAATGCCTAATTCTGTCCCCAATTATGTCCCATTAAGCGCCAATGTTCGTTTTTACGAACATTTAATTGATAATTTATTTCAGCTTAAAGAAGTTTATAATTTTACTTACATTTTATTGTGTCTGTTATAAACATCCAAATATGTAATTTTAGTATAATTTTGATTTATTTGGACCTATTTTTTAAAGCGCGCTTAATTTGAAATATTGAATTTTTGTTACTTACAAACACGTGTTATTCACCTGCCAATATTTCCTAGTACAATAATCATGTAAGTAAATTTTTACTACTATAATATTGTAAACATATTGTATATTTATTGTACGTATAGATGATCGAAATGATTCTACTTCTTCAGTTTTAAATTTATTGATATTGACATATGTTCGTTTTTACGAACATTGGCGGAATATATAGTATTTGCAAAATATTTGTAACAAAATTGATAGTTCATATTTACTCCTATAATCAAATAAATAATATTTTCTGACTAAAAATAAAAAGTTTAGATGTTCCTTTATAAAATGTAACAAAAATAATTCGATTAAAAATATAAGTCCATGTTGGGATTCGAACCCTAGACCTTCTGATTTAGTCCCTGTAACGCTAACCACTACGCCACTGTGTATGCTACCTATGCATATAGTTAGAATATGACGAGGTTTCTAATTTGACTATAACAAGCATAGATATGGATTCGCCTTTTACCTAGATGAATAATTTAATCTCTACGATGGTTTGCACTGACAAGGCAAGTTGAACAAATGTAAAGAAGTATACTATTACATTGTTCAAGATAGGTATAATGCTTATAATCTTCTCTATATCTTATAACTTATTGATACATTTCTCTTTATCATTTCAGAATGGTACGGAAACGTGTTTTTACATTAGCAGAAGCTGTTGAGTTAGTGACAGCAGATGAAGACAATGTTCGACAAATTATCGCTCTGCCCCCTGATGTCAGCGAAATCACAGATGAAGAAGATGAGAATATGATGGATCCAATTGACATTCCTGGAGAAATTGAAGTCGAATTTCTAGAAAATGACGTGTCTCTAACTAACGTTGAAGATGACTCAATAATGCCATCCACGTCCCAATCGGCTGTCCCCAAGAGAAGAAAGAAAAATGAGGTAGTTCAACCAACATGGACCAAGCAGGAGGGATATCTACAACCCCTAGCTAGTGCGCGTCCTCCGCATATCATAGAAACACACCAACACCTTGCTGAACTGAGTCCATATGAGGTTTTCCGCTGCTATTTTGATGACGAAATAATAAATTTAATCATAAATCAAAGCAATATGTATGCTCAACACAGAAACAATATGCAATTTGTACTGACACAAACAGATCTTCTCAAATTGTGTGGTATTATTTTGCTCTCCGGCTATCACACCTTGCCACAACAAGAAATGTACTGGTCCCGTGATGAAGATGTGGGTGTGGATTTAGTCGCTAGTGCAATGTCCAGAAATAAATTTAGAGACATGAAGAAATATATACATTTTGCAAATAATGCAACTCTTGATACCAATGACAAAATGGCTAAAATAACACCACTTTTGCAAGCAACCAACAAACAATTGAAAAAGTTTGGTGTTTTCAGTGAACAACTGTCAATTGATGAGCAGATGTTACCATATTCAGGAAGACATTCTGCAAAACAGTATATGCAGAACAAACCAATCAAATTTGGCTATAAGTTCTGGGTGCTCGCATCAAGTACTGGTTACCCTTTTCACTTAGAGGTATACACAGGAAAAAACGAAGCTAGGGTGGAAACAACACTCGGTGAACATGTTGTTGTCAGTCTTCTCAGCACTGTAAATAATGTAGCACACCATGCCATAACATTCGACAACTTTTTTACTTCATACAATTTGCTAAAGTCTCTGAAAGCACGAGGAATTCGTGCAACAGGCACGATCCGAGAGAA
>JAYRBW010086160.1:0-22383 GCA_036023295.1 Invenusta paracnida
TTTTTAAATGGTAGCTGTTTAAAAAATGACCGTTCTTGTGGTATTCTAATATATGTACCTTACTGTACGTAAGTTGCGCGCATGAGCTAACAACCTACTGCCGTAGGTTTAGATAATAACTAATATAATCAGTTCTTTTTTAGAAACTGATTTTCATTGTAATTTTTATTGGCATAGATAAAAAATCCTTCGTAACACAATACAATTTAATTTGTATACTTTATGTACATTTACACATAATAATATATATTTATATATTGTTACACAGTTTAAATATATGACTGATGTAAGAAGAAATATACCAGCATAGTATACATCATAATGCAAGTATTAAATTTTCATAAATCTTTTGAAGATCTTCTTCTAACCAGAATTTGACTTCTGTCACATGAAATATACGTGCAAGTACGTACAAAGCATAATAACAAAACACTAACAAAACTAGTTACAAAATACAGGGTAACAAAAGATCTAGTTAATAATTAATATTTGTATTTTATAGTCTACTAAACATATTTTTCGCAAGAGTCTTGAATAGAATGGTAGCCTCTCCTCTCCATGGCAGAAAAGGGTAGCCTCTGTTTATTATTGAGCAAAAGTCAGCATCACATTTCGAATATATCAAAGGAATTCATACAAGAGTAAATCGAATCATGGATAATCAAATCTAAAGGGAACTGATTCCCGATTCTACCTACCATCACTCACTAGAAATACCAGAGATTCGCCGAAAACCTCTCCTGCCAGTTATTTCTTCCCCACTTCTTCATTCCGCTTCTACCTCCAAAGTCGCCATATCAGACGACCAGGGGACGCTATATTCAGTTATAATTTCATATAATGCTGTCCGGATCAGGCTTTAAAAAGCCATAGATATACATATATATGTAGGTAAGTATATGAAGAAAAGGACAGATTGAGAACTATGTTCCAAAGAGATTTCTGAGCAGCCTAGATTCTTCCCATTATTTTACCAACGGAATACTGAACTGGAGTTCACTTCAGCCAGTCTTGTTAGCCGTATTCTCTCTCTCTTTCTTATTTATGGCGTCGAGAAGAATAGAGCTAATTGGGTGGTTCCCAATTAGAATATAGCTTCAAGTAGAATATCTTGGTTCACCTTCATTTCATGCTGTCAGATCGGAATATAAGTATACACTATCGTAAAATCTTAAACTCCTACGTTCGTTCTCGACCCCACTGCTCCTTATACACATATATATATATGTCTATTAAAGCTAGGTACAATCTTAGGAGGCAGAGAAATAATGCTACAATGATTTCAATTCAAGTTGAAGTTAAAAGATCAAATCAGTGAAGTTTGTGCAATGTTTGAAGCACACGACTATCTTTAAGAGTGGAATATTATTGTGATATTTATTTAACTATAGCGGTTCATTGTAGCCCCAAATGAATCAAAATGATAATAAAGGTTTGAATATTCATAATCATTCGTCTCTAGCTTATTTTTATAGTTACTAGAAAATTGATATTGCCCGAGAGGAATTATTATTGCCCTCGGGCAAACGACTACTATATAAAAGTTAATTAATTTATATTAAAAAACATATGTTAAATTTACATTTGAATATATACATATAAATTAACGTAATATGTGTTTATATCTGGATTTCATTTGAACCTACTACAGGATCAATAAAAACAGTAAATAACTATTACTAATTTTTACGTAGCGAGTTAGACATATTTAATTTTTACATACAAAATAAGATAATATTAATGTTAATGTTTTTATATAATTTGGACTTGAATAAGTAATACAGAAGTTCTTGCATTACGTAACAAGTATTTTACATACCACCGATTTTAAGATAATATATAAAAGTAATAGGATATTTATATTTATATTTGCAATTTTAATTTTGTTTTATTAAATGGTGGATATGTTAATAAAAAATTTCAATTATTCTAATTTCAATGGAATAAAATTGCTTGAACATATTGAATACTCGTTATTTATACATAATATGTATGGGATGATTTCCAAGTTCTAAAGACTAGACAATTAATTAAATGATATGCGTCTATCTAACTAAAAGAATGACATGAAATAAAGCTACGCTTGTTGATATAATATAAAACAATCAAACTACTTATGTATATGGGATGCGTACTGTTTGACCTGTGTAAAGCCTTCAAAACTACAGTTGTCATGAATTTTATTACGTCGAAACGAATTGGACGACTCTTGCAGTTGGAGGGATATCTTCATTCTATTAACTACACACGAGAAGAGAGGTAATAGAGGAAGTGTAAATGTTAAAATTGTCATGTCATGGTTGTTTTGAATAGACTGGATGACAGTCTGGTCAGCAGATGAGGCAACCATGGCGTACATCCACCAGCCGATACAAAGATACAGTTGCTAGAAGCCTTAACCCATGCTAGCTAAGGAAGAAGCAAAAATCATCCATTTATTTCTATGAAACGTTTTTTCAAAGAACCATTTCAAGACATCAAAATGGACAATGAGGGCACACGAGACTATCTACCAAGTTTTGATTAACACAAGACAGCTTTGTACAAAGCAAGGGGAGCTCGCCTACCATACAGATTCCTCATAACCGAGCAGAAATCGGTCTACAGGATGAATGTTGTCTTACATGAGATGGGCGTCAATTTGTTCTGCTAATGATAGTGCGCATGATCATTTACTTAACATCACAAAACTTACTCTGCACGGCCAATATCATCTATATGAATAATACATTTAAAATATCCCCAGGAATGTTTACTCAAATCTACTCTATCCATGTTTCCGATATGGGTGCAATAATTCCTGTATGTGTCGCTCTTCTACATATAGTAAAAATGAAGCAGATTATACACGCATGTTTTGTTTGATACAGCAAGCCTGCCAATCGCTTCGGAGATATTTTCCAACCCACCGTCATTTCTATTGATTTCGAACAAACGATGGTCAGTATAATTTCCATTACTATCCCGGATGCTCGAATTCGTGGATGCCTATTTCATTATTCAGGCTCTTTGGAGACATGCTCAATCTGAAGGCGAAAACGAAGACGAAGCGTTCAATCATCTCATATGTCGGGCCATAGCTGTGCCATTAGTCCCACCAAACCATAGGGATGTTGTTTGGATTGAGGCCCTTGACGAGTTAGCAGATGACGACCAGGAAGGATTCCTGTTGATTAAACCGTCGCAATACTCCACATCGAGTTAGGGAGTCAAAATGACAATATCAGCGGTGCCCGTACCAACAATGCAATCGAATCCTAGCATTCTCTACTCAATCGAGAACTGAGTCGTCCCCATCCAAACATGTATGCTTTTATTAAAATTCTAAAACATGAATAACGTAGTTTAGAAAATGCAATCCGTCTTCTACTCGGGGTTTGTGGGTGGTATTCTAAACTTTAAGCAGAAATAATTATTTTTATTGTGCTTTTTATATTACTTGGATTTTAATAAATAAGGCGAAAGAGAAAAAAATTGTTTTTCTCTAAATATGAAAATGCCAAACAGGTAAAGGCTAAACAAGAAAAGGCCAAAAAGAAAAAGAGCCAAACATGAGTACCCTCTTTATATGTACTCAAATTTTATCTATTTTACTTTTTATAACATTTTATTCGTCCATGCCTGATATTTTCTGTATATAAGCAACATTATTATGCTTTTTAGATTGTATTTTTCTTCAAAGTGAACAACAGTAAGATTTTTGATACATAATGAAATAAATTGGAAAACTAACATTTTCCAACTAAAATAATTAATTAACAGTAATTTGTTTTCAAACTTTAATCTAAAAAATATAATTTATCGTTGTTTACATTTTAAAAAAATAATAGTGGCATAAATTATATAAAAGAGCATTAATTTTGAAATTTCCAAAACACTATTTTTTAAAGTAAAAAAACACAAAGTTGATTGAAAATTACATGCAGCATTTAAATTCAACATTGACAGGCCATATCAAGTAATATTAGCTGCTCGTCAATACATACATATGTTTAATGAAATGTACTTTTAAGATGAATCAAGAGCTGCCTGAGGCTCCATGTAGTGAAAAGAAAAGAAATCTCTATTTAGTTTGACATATACACATATTAATTACAGGATGATTGAAATTCAACAAATTCAGAATATACATATATTTATTTTTATTTTTATTTGCAGATATTAGAAACTAAATTCAAAACATTTCAGGATGCTGACATGCATGGAAGATAAAAGAAGAAGAAAAAATTCCTAATTGTAACAGTTTTTGAAAAATAGAATTTTCCTTTCAAAATGTTTAATTTTTTATGCCGAATGAAGTTTAATGTTTTTTATATGATTATTACATATTACATTGTAAAACTATAACTTCATTTCGTAATATTTGTTAGTTAATAATCTGAGTCGACTTCGGGATTACGCGAAATATTATTCAAAATTTAGATAATCTAACCTTAAAATGAATAAATTATGAATAGAGTGTTTACTGATTTGAAATTTAAAATAATGTTATTGGAAAGACTTCCAAGCTCGAGATTTCTTATCAGATTATCAAGGAACCTTTGGATAATGAGATAAGAAATTTCGAAAACTTGGAAATGATATTTGTCCTATTCATTTTATAACAGAGAACGTTTCTGTTTTTTAACTTTTCAAAAAATGTTTTACTAAATGAAAAAATAATATTATAATGATTTTAAACATGTAATATATTAAATTTTAGTTTGTAGGTGTTTTAAAATTTCTTTATTATTAATTTAATATCAACATTTAGTATTATTTTTATTACATTAAAATGTGAATTATTATATTCATAATACTATCATTTTCTTAATTATTTCCATAATTTCTTTCTTCATTTAATTATTATTATATACACACGCGTGCAGATTAACTGGACACCATTTGAAAAAAGTATTAGTTATTTTCAATAAATATATTTACATTAATGGATGTACCATATACATTGATTAATAGTTTATAAATCAAGATTGTTAATTAGTCAAATGTCAAATGTCACAATGTCAAATTAGCATAAGCACGTTTTACTTCGGATTCACCAATACTTTTATAAAATTTTATAGGTTGCCAATTAATCTGCACACGTGTGTATAAACTTGTTCAAAAGTATCAAATTAATCAACCGTAATGAATGTCTATATTTTTAATTATGAGTATATTCTCTAAAATAACTTGATAATTTTTTCATCCTTTATTTTCAATTATATTTTGTAAATTGAAAAATTAATAAATGCATAACAGTATTTGAAGATGCCCAAATGTACATATATGTATTTGTGTGTAATTTATGTTGCTATGTTTAAAAATGTATTACACTGAAATGTTTTTTGGCTAATTATGCTACTTATAAAATTATACTACTATAATCAAAGGTAAGAAATTATTATAGAAATAGAAATGATTTTTAATCTCATAAATCTCTTAAACTTCACATAACTTTCCATAGTTACGGCAATCAAATCAGAAAAATAGTTATAGATATATAAATAGTTTTATTTTTAGATATATTTATTCCATTTATTGGTAAGTAGGCAGTAGTATGCCTCTTGTGAAAGTTTTTATTACTGAATACTGGAAAATATATTGAACGTGATAAATGAAAGAGATACATAGCACATACATGAATAAAGTCTAAGTTTATTTGTAACCAAATATAATTTATATCAATACCTTAAAATAATAATTTTATGAAGTTGGTGTTAATTAAAAATTAATAATTACAAGTATATACATATATAAAAATATATATTGATGATCCTGCAGAAGAAAGGAAGTAAATAATAGAAAAGTTCAATATATTTCACGATAACACTCACTTCGTCACCATAAATGGAAAGAATGGAATAAACGCTATAAGAAATAGTATATGACATATTAAATTGTATAAGATTAATAATTAAGTAAATAATTACACATTTACGTATAAAATTAATTTAAAAGTACGGAATGACACAAAAATGTTTCCCCTCTTTATACACTGCATGGCAATAAAATTATTCTGATAAATAAATTCGTATTCGGCAGGGATTAATTACAAAAATTACAATAAATTTTGATACATTTGAATTCAAAACGTACTTATTTATTTTTCAACATATTTCATGTACATTATCTATCACCAGGAAACAAATAATATTATATGTGATACCCAAAACATGTCAAAAATAGAATTATTCAAATATGTTTTGATTATTCTCATTTTTTAATTTCTCATTAAAAATGATCTAGAGTATTTAATTAGTTTTAAGTTTAATTGACTTTAATTGACTTTACTCAATAAATTTAAAATAATCCATTTCTACTATCCGTTATAGAATTTTTATTCTTAACCCCCTTTCGCAGTACCGTTTTTACACATTTAAATCAACATAAATATATATATACGAATTAATGCCAAAGGATTTGTACAAAAAAACTGTATTTAATTTTGCTTAGTAATTGAGAAATATTTGTAATATTGAGTTATTTTTAATCCATGTAGAATAGAAAATCTTTTTTGTAAACATTTAAACTCATACTTGTACAATCTATAAGCTCTCTAGGCATATAAATAACACATTTTGTTTTTATTGTTATTGTGGATAACATTTTATCTATTTATAATGTAGTATATTTATGTCTATATAGGTCCATATTAGACAGAATATTTGGTATTATTCATTTAAACATTTCGAACCTGTTATAATGGCGTTAAATTTGTCAATTTTCAGAAATATGTATTTTTAAAGTATTTATTATATTATTATTATAATGCTACATAGCGCTGCAGATAAGCTAACCTATTGTGCATTATTTTAATAAAAGCACCAATTTTGGCACAGAGATAGATCAATACATATATGACCAATATATTATGAATAAATTTGGATGTAGAGGCATCACCCATCTGCCCTGCCCCCTGGCAGCCGTGGCGGCCATTAGCAGCAAAGGCCGAGTGAATAAAATTCCTTAACTGGTGAAACAATTATAAACTATTGAATAAGACTGTTTAGATGTGGTTGTGTCAGTTTACAATAATATAATTTTATGGCAGCCAAGAATGATCATATTTGCAAGTATGTCCAACATAAACATGAATATGTCCACATATTTGCAAGTATGTCCAACATAAACATAAAGATATCTACATATTTTGAATATGTCCACATAAACATAAAGATATCTACATATTTTGAATATGTGCACATAAACACGAATATGTCCACATTCTGCAAATATGTCAACATAAACGCAAAGAAATCTACATATTTTGAATATTTGCACATAAACACGAAATTGTCCACATATCTGTAAATATGTCAACATAAATATAAAGATATCTACATATTTTGAAATATGTGCACATAAACACGAATATGTCCATAGAAAATATATTCACTATATTCATTCACTATAGACAAAACTAACAATTAATTAACAAACTGTCAATAAATTAAATGTAAGTCTTAAAAAATGTTAAACTGATAAAAAATCGCGATGAAGAATACTTTCTGTGGGTTTAAGTTTTATTTCTATTTCTATTTTATCAGAATTTTACCTGAAAAACATACTTTAAAGTGTTATTTTATTCAGTATCATAGATTTCATGTTATATGAAAATATTTATTTTCAAGAAACTCTTTAACATTCAACAGATTGGCAATATATGGGATTTTCCTAAAATAAACTTTCTCATGCTTTAGTTTGATCAAAATATTAAGTGTTTACTTTTATCTTAACAAATATTGCAAAAAAAGGACAAGACACTAAAAATGAAATATTGACAAAATTATTCATGAAAGAAAACTTTAAAGTAATAATATAAACAGTTTTATATATCTTCATCTAACGGTTTGTTCATTTAATATAAAAATGTGGATATTAAAAATGTTTTACTTCTTATGTTAACTTGGCAAATATGTATATAATGCTATGAGTTTATTTAAAAAGATAAAATAACAAATACTCATACATTATTGGGACATTATTGGGGCCTACTCATATAAATCCCATAATCGTTTTGAAAAATCTATTCATAATTTAGTATATATCTTATAAAAATAACTATGTTAAATTTAAATATATAAAACATGATTTTTATAAAAATGAGTAATTCATTTTTTGATAGTCTGTTTTATTTTAAATATATTCTAAATGCCTATTGTTAAATATATATATTTAATGAATACTTATTATGAAAATATAGATTTTTGAAATGATAAATTTGAAGAAAAGTATATGAATTAGTTATATTTTGTGTATGTATAATTTATACTCATATCATCAACAGTAAATGAATAAATATTAAGAATTTAAT
This sequence comes from Invenusta paracnida, assembly GCA_036023295.1. Lineage (NCBI taxonomy): Eukaryota > Metazoa > Platyhelminthes > Proseriata > Coelogynoporidae > Invenusta > Invenusta paracnida. The sequence continues at coordinate 8,297 of JAYRBW010086160.1, forward strand.
AAATTAAAATTTTAAACATAGAATATGTCAATAATTAAAAGATTTTAAATATACACATGTGAAATTAAGTTTTTATGTTATGTCATAATTACCGTTATAGCGGTATATCTAACAATTCGATAATTAGTAAAATCTTAGCATAATGTAGTATACATATATAAAGACAGAATTATTCCTTATTAAACAGAGATAAAGTTAAGTAATTAAAAATCATTCAGTAAATATCTATTGTTCTATAAGAAAATTATTTATGTAAATTTTTAGGTGATTTTATCAATTTCTTATCAATCGATTTTTTTGGGGGGTAAAACTTTCAACAACGTTCCTTTTCTGTATTAGGTCTAAAATAAAATAAAATAATACTGACAACAAATGTGATAACTAAGCTTATGAAAACAGTGTTTTAATGGTATAGAAACATTAAAAAATAAAACAACGGTGTGTTAAAATAGTTTTTACACGTACAATCCTAAACTATTTTTAGAGCAAACTTTTAAAGACTTAATATATACGTATATATTACAACTTTATATTTTATTTTTAACATAGAGTGTTACACTGTACTGACTTTCTCGTGAGTTCATTTTCAAACTTAGGTATCGATTGCTCTTTCTAGGTATACATTGTAGTGTATATATTACAGCTTGTACAGCTGTATGCATATGCGTCCGATAAATAAATCTAGAGTTATGAAAAAATATGAATCTCTTGTTTTTGTAATACAACATGTGTGTCATAAAAATATTACCACTAGCTACTTTATATTAAATCCAGATTATTAGATAATAAACTATGATGGTATTTATTTTTTTAAACCAAAATGGAACATAATTACATTTTATAGAATACTATAGCAAAGCAATAATTTCATGTGAACTTCAATATTTTAGCATAACAATATACTTTTTTAAATGACAGATGCGAAAAATCGATATCAGACTTCTTTATTTTAACTGATTAACAAAAAGCTTGGAAAGTTTTAGAATATTTTAATGTTTGAGGAAAACTATAGATCATTGAATCCAAATAAAAATTGCAGATATTAAGCATCTTTCTATATAACTCATACATGTATACGTAAGTTTTGTACAAAATAAAAGAAAAATATATATCAAAATGGTCGTATGATTTAAAATTAAAACAGTTAAGTCTTTATAAATATAAACTAATCATGCGTTTTGCATAAAATAGTTTGGATTGTATTTGAATACTGATTGAATATTTAAATACTGACATAGATGCTTAGTATATTTCTATAATTATTTAATAATAGGGATAAAATGTGCTAATTATAATAATATTTGATGATTATTATTTATACATTTCTGAGAAATCTATTTTTTGAAAGTGGTATTACTGCTTAATAACAAACTATCTATATATTTTCAATTATTATAATATGTCATCCTAATTAATTTGCAATTACCTAAAATCATACACCGAAAAAATCATGTTTTATCTTTAACTTTAATATAAAGAATAGTCCTTAATAATTATTCCATTTGTAACCTAGGTTACATTGATTTTATTGAAACAGATCGTCTTCTTGATAAAAGCAATTAAGATTCTCAAATTATACTGAGCATATGAATTGACTTAAACGATTGTAAAATATAATATATGTGTATTTCAGTAAGAATATTAGTGATTATTATTTTGTTTAAGCGTCTGTATCGTGAAATATTTTCATTTAAAAATATTTTCGTCAGATTTAGATAATGTAATATTTTATTTAAGATATCGATAATTTATTATAAATAAATGTTGTTAATTTACATATTTTATTGGAAGACAAAAATCGGAATAGTTATGAAAAATATTATATTGAGTAGCATATAAAATGTTAATGAATAAACGTCCGAAATTTTATATTAAATTATCATTTGACCAAAAATGAATTAATATCAACAACTTAATTTATAATAAATTGAACTAAACATTCTATAGACATCATATTTTAGTATAAATATATTTATTTAGTTAAATGTGAATGCTATTACCAACTTAACACTAATAAATACGACAAATAAAACTATACTATAAAAAAATAGTTTATTTTATCCAATCATTTTTAAACATACAATGTTTATTAAATAAATTACTATTACAGAAATATCATTAAGAAGTACGAATACAAATATATTTTGTTAATTTATTAGAGAGAATGTGGCCTCTCCGTTATGATATACACATATATATATATATATTGTTAGGATTTTATCGCGTCTAACAATACCGCTACCCGGAACATATAAATAATAATTAATAGACGGGAAAAACATTTTAAAAGCGGTATAATGATTGCTCAATACAACAGTGCTAACAGTTTACTACAACCAGGAGTACGTTGGTCTCGAACCACCGACCTACGGGTTTATAGGTCAGCACGTTACCCACTTTACTATGCTCTCCTTAAGTTCAAAAATACACAAAGGAGAGCGTAGCATAGTGGGTAACGTGCTCACCTACAACCTCGTAGGTCGGTGGTTCGAGACTCGCAACGTACTCCTGGTTGTGGTAAACAGTTATCGATTGAATCTGTCGTATTGAATCAATCATTAGACTGGTTATAAAATGTTTGTGCAGTCTATTGATGATTATTTATATTTATGTTCCCGGTAGCGGTGGTTAGATACGACAACATCTTAACAAGTTTACCTTATATATGTTTTGTTAAATACTCGTATATAGCATGTAGAAGAAAATTATGTTTTAGAAGAAATACTCACGTAAATAGTTCCATCATATATATCGTGTTCACTCAATTTATTCTGTTTTATTTATACCTTGCTTTACAATAGTAACAAATAAAATAGTAATCCATTCTTCTCTCTTCAGATCACGAGTTCATATGTATGAAACGTGTACCTCTGTGTACATTCAGCTGTTGAATTGTAATTCACTCACAGAGTTTTAGATTTCGAAACATCAAAATAAACAAGAAAAAACAAAGGAGATATTCGATTTATCCAAAAAAAGGTCGATTTTAAATGTATTATTTCAACAGACAGCATTTGTGTATAGATAATGGCAGGTTATATGGTTTATTTCGTTTGTTATGTATGTATATACTTAATTAATTGCCTGCATTAATGCAATACGACTTGGAACATTTTCAAACCAATGTAAGTACACGTTAAAATGCATTGTGAATTAGGAGAGAATATCTCTTATAGGTTGAAGTGATGTATATCTTGAATATAAAGAAAAAATATACATTCTAGCGTGTATTATAGAACACTGCTTAGAATACTTGTAGTTATACTCGTGGATGCATTTTGTTGTAATAAGACATGGGATCGATTGAGCCAACAGATTATATTAGCCTATTACAGGTACAGGTAGAGCCTGCACCCGTCAGAACACTGCCACAAATGAAAACAAGAACGACGACAATAACAAGAACTGTTCAAGAACAACAAGAAAGAGGAATTGGCGGACATTACTAAAGCAAGTAGTGACATAAATATAGACACTGAAGACACTATAGCGTGTATATAAGACGTATAACTTCTAGGACGGGTAATAGTCCTTCTCCATCTTAAAGAGAGAAAACAAGATCTTCAGAACTCAATTTATTTGACGAATAGTGTGTCCTTGAGTTTTACTTAAAGTGTTTTGAGAAATTATAATTTTCTTATTGTTGAATATTTGCAGTACGACTATGATACACGGCATGGATCTGGGATCTGACATAGATTTAATAAAAACGTGTTGTCCTCATTGATTGTCTTTCAGTGGACACCTGTCACTCATATATGTAGTTTAAGCTAAAAATTGTATTCAAATACTCACAATATTGTACCTATTTACCTGCCCTGTGATAACAATTTTCTATATAAATGTAGACTAAAAATGTTGCCATTAATTAAATGTTAATTGTAAGATTTTTCTTTTTAAAACGTTTATTATATATTTATATGAAGTTTACAAAAATGTTATGCTTATATTATGATTAAGAACTTTTAATTAAAAAACAATACAAATCAATAAGTTATATTGATTAGAAGTCTCTAACAATGCCACAATATATGTAAGTATTATTTTTCTCACTCAATTTTAATAAATTTAACATTGATAATTCTAGGATAAGTAAGAATAGGATAATATGTTTATATTAATTTATTGTACAATAGGCAATATATTTAATTGATCAAATCTATTGTATTATATCATTTAATCAAAGCCTAGAGATATAAATAACTCAAAAGGAATATTACAAGCCAACGTATAATTTGTATGTTCTATATTATACGTCGTTTTGATACAGATTTCCAAAGCAGGAAACTATCATTAAACAAATGAACATTAGCATGCATCCAAAAATATCTAAAAGGCATGTTTAAATATCATTTACTGCAACACTGCGATTACTTGAAGAAGCGGGACCGACGAAATGATATTGTTCTCTCAACTTCATCAAGATTAATAGCTATATCACAGCAATTGTCGGCAAAGAAAATATTGCACTGTGTGAATTGGGTCACAATAAAAAGGCCATATGTAATATAATCCATGTTGAATTTGTAAATGGGGAAAAACTAAATATCAATCGGTAGTATATAAGTACAATGTTATACATTGAAGAGAGAGTTCTTTGTAAAAAACATTATGTTAGCATAAAGGCAGCAATCGTATCTCAAAAATTTGTAAAAATGTGAAATATATACTATAAATAAAAACAGCTTAGGAAATTAATAATTATGGTATAATCATTTATATGGTATGTCATCATTGTATTCTATATTTGTCTCACGAAATTTTAAATGGTGCCACAGGAGTCGAAGGCAAATATAATAGTATTTAATATATTAAGTAATATACAAATGTTTGGTTTGAAATTTATCATTACAGACAATATACTGGAAAATTAATAATAACTCATTAAACAGAATAATAGTACATATTATTTCTGATATATTTTAAAATTTATCAAGGATACTAACACACTTGTAAGTAGCAATATTTTTATCCAAAACAAATATAATTTTATGTAAATAATTTATTACCTAAGAATTTGTTAAGAGTATTAGTATTGTATAATAAATATATATGTATATATCGTATATTAACTTTTCATTAAAAAATAATACTATTAGGCTATCAAAAATCAATCGAAAGTTTATATAGTAATAATTACATTCTACGCGAATCAATACTAATTAAAATATTAATTATTTGAAATATAAATAACACTGGAATTTATTATTGTAAATGGAATAAAAATATAAAAATAAATATAAAAAAATTGAATTTTTCAAATAATTAAGCACGTTGATGTTTCTATATCAATTAGAGTTTAAAGTTTTAATATTTCTTATCATTATATTTTATTTAATAGTTTTAATAATTAGTTATTTTCTTACCTTTAATTGAAATTAAATAGATGATAATATAGTTTATTTATTTATTTACTTATTTATATTTATATATGTGTATCTTAATCTGCATTAATAATAACTATTATTACTATGACTACAATATTAACATTTGTTTTATATTGTTAATTTAACAAAGTTTGGGTGTGTCTAGTGCACCATACATATCTTATTATACGTGCAAAAAATGATTATAAGAATATTTGTTAACACAAAAAAGGATTTTTAGTCAATTTCAAATTTATGATGTAAAAATAAACATTTATGTCCTATCAAGAATTTATGATGTATATACAATCACACAGAAACATACAACTTACTTATATGATTTCTGAACCATTTTTTGTCATAAGAAAGGAGCTTCGTCTTTCATCCTTAAAATGTCATATTGCATTAGAAATCTTTGTTTTAGTAAATATTACTGAGACGAACAATTTTGCAGATTTGAAGACTAACTATAAAACAGTAATGTGTATTATATGTTTTTAAGATTTCTTATTCCATATTTATAATGAAAACATTCATTAAAATACATACAAATTGAATCGATATTAGTTTAAATGATTATTTTATTTTTTTTATTCTTTTAATCAAAGACAAATGTGTATACTTTTATATTTTACGATAACTTCGATGTCAAAATATAATATATTGATAATATATTTGAATTTTTCTATTCATAATATTTTTAACATTTATAATTATAATCCAGTTTATAAAGTGTATTCATTTTTACAAATAAGCGAATCACAATTTTTCTTGTGACGGATATATTTTAGAATGCGAATTACTTTACAAGTTTCAATAATATCTTAATTTTCTAAAACTAAGTTTTATTATAATTTTTGTACATTTTTACACAATTATAATATGATTTTTTATGTTAAAAATCGCCAATATTTTTCCTTGGTATCTGGCTATACACTACTGATACTAAATGTTTTAATAATTGTTTATAATAATTATACTGTATGCTTATGATAGGAACAAGCTTAAATCTGAAGGCTCAATAAGCAAGCTAGAATTTGTAATGTAATGTTCGCTGAAACATAGATATTGATTGTTACTCATATTTTACTGCACAAATAAAGTCAATAATTCTTTATACTACATATGTGCCCTACCGTAGTGGTATTTGATTTATCAATTGATTTTGTGTATTCTAAATAGATTCAATAATTCAATATTAGATCACAGCTTGCCTATATCTATACAAATATAATAAATAATAATAAAACATATTTTTTTAATTCATTCTAAAATCCAAATTTAAAATAAGTTATAAATTAAATTTTTTAACAATGTAAGATTTTATAAATATTGTCAAAAAAAAATATTTCTGATTAATCCACCATTTTATATGTTTGATTTAAAATAAAGTTTATATATATATATATTGCAGAAAATTTTTTCCGTTTTACCATGTATTAATTATTACACATATAATAGTACCAAATACATATTGCTTAGTTTTGGTATAATATAGTTGTTGGATAATATTAGAAGTCATTTCTTACAAATATTAATTCAAGCATATCTTAATTTTATTAATCAGGAAATTCAGTGTTTTCATATTATATTATTAGCAAAGTAACTTTATAAAACGAAAACGATACTTTTTTTGCATGATATATAATATTACACACCTTGTGATTTATGTCATCTATTATTTTATATTTAATTTAATTAAATCTTATTTCACACACATCTTCAGTAGAAAAAGCGATACAGAAAGATAAGATTCAAATTATCGAACTCGCTGACATACAAGTCAAAAAAGTCAGCAGTTTTTGTACGAAAGGTAAAAATCTGACTTTCGTACAAAAACTGCTGACATAGAATGAGTTTTTATGTAATGTCTAGGTATATAATTTCATAATGTATGCTAGTAGTTGTATAATTTAATTCTTAAAATATATACAGTTTGACTACTAATTGTTGAGCAACTTAAGAAAGTATGTTATAATTATATCTGAATTTAAAGGATGAAAACATAATGAGTTTTTATTTATATATTTATTTATTTAGTGGATTTTAATTAAATATAGATGGATATTAATATGGAATTAATAAAATTTTATTATTACTGAATTGTAATATGAGCAAAACATATTTAAGAAATCAATTGAAATTCAAAGAAATTCACAACAAAATGCTCTTGAAGATATTATTTGTATGCATTGATGAAATACAAGTTTTGTTGAAATCAAAGATTATAATGCAAGGATTAAAAATATACTTTTAGTATAAATTTTCAATTGATATCTAAATGGTAAATTTAGAACAAACGATATATCGAGCAAGAGTACATATTATATACACGCCTTAAATGATTTTCACAGGTGTCAGTCCGATGAGTTAAAAACTATACTTATATTTTTTAGTGAATTACTGTATATTTTATTACAATTTTAATTATATTTTGTCAAGAATTACGTGCAATGTTATATTTTCAAAGTATATAATGCACTTATTCATTAATTCATTTAATTTATTATAACATAATTAATGAAATCTTGATTTGTGTGGATTTATTAATTTATATGTACACGTAAATAATTACGAAATTCTTTTCCAATTCAAATGTATAGGGTATAAATACAAAATAATTGCCATCAATAATACCCTAATTATTATTTATGTAATTAATGTTTTTATGTATGTTTAATTCCAAATCTGTCAATTACAAACAAAGTGTAAATAATACAGAAAACAGTAATAACATTAATAAAAGAGTGTACTAAAAAACAGTAATTAAAAATTATAAAACATAATCAGTTTATTAATATTTAGTGCTTTAAAGAGTGTTAACTTAACGATTTATTAATGACTTATACCGGTGAGAATGAATATGATATATAGGAATATCCACAACTAATCATGTTTAAAACTTTAGATGGAGTTATTTATCTAATCAATAAATTGATAAGCATTAGTTTTTCAGAAATTCTTCCAATGATTACGCTAAAATTGTTGCTAATAGATTCAATTTAACGCTACTTTGAGATTCCTTAAGAAGTAATAATGGCGTTTTTCTGTTTTGCGTGTCCCTCATTACAGTAACTGTACTATCAAAAGCCACTTTCACGTCCTCTGGTGTTTTCACAATGTATCATTCACACCCATCAGTTTAGCCAATTGGGTTGTACATTTGATAAAAAATGATCAGTCAGAATGCGTGATGTCAGTAAATTTATAGAAATCATTCAACTTAAGAACGGATTGTTCAATTGAACTGAAATTTGGCAGCTTACTCTTGGGACGAAAAAGTCCATACGCAAATTTTAAGTTTAATGAAATATTATGATCCTGATGTTTATCTTGAAGAACCTTTGATTGAATCTATCTTGTTAACCTTTAATTCCTATTTTGACTTATTTAAAGACACTTATTTTTAAACGCTCTTTTCATGCTGTACACTCTTGTGTTTATACGATCTTTAGTTCCAAATTCATTAGATACAGGGTGAGATCACCTCTTTAGTTAGTGCTCGTGTTAATAACATGATGATATCTAATTTATATTTAAAATGTTTATTCTTTTCTTAAACGGAATCATTTTTATACTTATATAATATACGTGATTTATTTATTTATTTATTATCTTTGGAAATACTTAGTACAAATTAAGATATTGAATTAATATAATAATTATTAAACTCTATCCTAGCTTTGAGTACAAATATCAATTTTAAAATGAAAAATATTTGTTATCTATTCAAAAAGTATATTTATAGTGTTGTTAAATATAGAAGACTAGCAATTTTAGGAAAGCTTATTCATAAACTATATTCTCCAATTATTTTCCGTCAACTTATTGAAAATGACTATTTTATAAAGTCAATATGTTTATAAATCTAATAGAATTCAATCATTTAAATTTTAATACAAACAAAGATGTTATTTGAGTATTATAGATGCTCAATTGTTATCATTTATTGTTTACTCTTTACTAAACTAGCATTTATATAAATATATATTTGAAGTAGAAGAATTTACACAATATACAAATATTAAATTATATTACTCTGTGTTAATTTTGTTCTAGTTATATTTTGGGGATAGAAATTGGGATTATTTCATCTTGCATAATAACTACTTAATGCAAAGAGAAGAACAAATATTTTCATTACTGCAGTTAATAAATTTATATTTTGTTCTTGTATCAAAAATAGATATATAATATTCTAAGTTTTAAAATATAACATTTAACATTTAAATATCTCTAATTCAATGTAAGTAATATTTTAGGAAATAAAACATCGAAAATACTTTTAAACGTCATTATACAACCAGGAATTATATTCCATGTTGAAACTGATAAAATGACACTTTTATAATCTCGATGATATGATACCATGGGTCAAAGCTTCATACTAAAATACAGATAGATTTTGATTTTAATTTTGATTTAAACATAGACATAATTGATTCTACCTTTTCAGAACAGTAAAACAAACTTCATTTCCAAAGAATGTCATTCATGCAAAAAGTTGATTGAGTTTATATTACAAATTGCAAACAAAGAAATAATAAATCTCATGAAATGCTTGTTAAATTATATTATACATATATATTAACGCAAAACCATAATATTAACTCGTAGTGCATTGGGACGGGAGGTATGAAAAATTTCAATTATAAATTTAAGCGCATTAATTTAGTCTATTGTCTAAATTTCATCATATTTTGGGATTTATAATTACTTAATTAATTAAATTGTATATTTCAGTGGGATTGAAGTTAAAGTATTTCAGAAAAATAATGAATATATACATATACATACACACATATAATTTGCTTTTTTATAACCAAGTTTATCGCTCAAATATTGAAATGTAGTACTGACAAGATGCCTAAATGCAATTAAATCTATTTAGAAATAAATTTCCTGTACGTTAAATTACTTTTGCAGCCTATGTTATAAGTAAGGTAAACCTTTTTTCTATTTCAAATTCATGTTGATAAATAAAAAAAGTTAATAGACATTTATAACAACACGATTTTGTACATCCGTGATATCACATACATTATACGCGATTAGATAGATAATTCAAAAATATTATTGGAAAAGTAAATATAATATATTGTCGTTTTGCATTGCCCTTAGGCACAGCATAAATATCCATTCTGTATATTATAAATTAATCCATTCATTATAAACTACAACTGTCTCTAAGTAACATACGGGAATCTAAATAAACTAAATGATTTAACGTAAAATAACTACATTTTTGCTTGTCAGAAAGCGCTATTCGCACCATTGGATATACTAGATAGTGGGGCTCTGGCTCTCGGTTTGACTTAAAATACACATTTCACAATATACTTCTTACTAAAAACAAAAGTTCCAACAATGTGATGCATTATCGGCGGAAAAGACTTATTGGGTAGTCAATGGAATAGTTGGTTGGAACAGAAGGGTGAAAGGGGAGAAAGGAGGGGTTGGGGCTAAACTATATATTTTAATCAATTTAGTTTGTCGCCTAAGTGCTCATCTTGGTCAAAATTTGTCAACGCTCGCCAGGCGTGTAAAGGTGGATCGATTCTGCGAGCTCATATTCAGAAATAACTACTTGCGCTTCGCCAAGTTGCTCCATGGCTGCCTCATCACGATATACTTCCTCTCAGTGGGCTACATAATGTTTTATAGATCTTCTCAGTCTGCCTGAGCTCGTGATGTCTAGGAGTAGGTATATTATATTAAAATAAACTTGAATACGTCTACATATATGTAGACTTCATTGTAGATTTGGTATGTATGTATGGGTGTATGTATAGGCAATGCCTGTATATCGTATCTGTTGAGTTCAGTTTAAAGGTACTTAGTCGGCAAAAATTTGACTAAACGCGCGTTTAATATAAATTGAATATTTAATGGTTGACTCATTAAGTACTTCCTTTCTTCCTATACACGCAATAATGGACGAATATGTTCGAAAGAAAAAAAGTATTTATATTTCTATACAAACGACTTTCCGATATGCTTAGGTGATGGCATATATTTTGTTATAAGTGAGTATTTATGTACTCAACGGTCCAGAAGAAACTGCGCTTCATATTCATATATAAGCATGTTGAAGTAAGATAAATACTAAATGCGTTATAAATTTAAACACATATATTACATCTAAGCATTAATCATTACATTATTTTATTTAAAAAATAGTTTTTATATTACTAAAAGATAGTTTTTATATTATTTAAGATTTTTTAATCTAAACACTGTTATATTTTTATTTAGTTTGGATTAATCATAACAGTGATTTTACCATCTGAATATATGTACATGATGTACATAATATAAGATCTGTTTACCGACCAACTGTATATGGCACATAAATGTAATAATAAAACCAATTTAGTGAATTCAGAAATAATGACTGTAACACTTAACTATAAAATTTGTAACAACATTCTCTAAATATCGCGATTTAGAAGCAAATTATCCGAGGAATATTTAAATAGATCACTTCATTAAAATAGATTTACTATATGAATTTACTTGGACAGTATAACTATGGTTTCAAGTTTACCGATTTGATAGTTTTTAACATGAAATCAACTTATTGTTGTATTAAACTTTTATTTAAACTTTTATTTCGTATAAAAATTATAAAAATAAATAATAGCACAAATTGAATATTTACATAACGTATTTATGCGCGCATATAAGCAGTTATATACTCTTTTAGTGTTCAGTGCCTTAAAAATAACGAAAACATGACAAATATTACTTACATATTACGCAAACATCAACTTTGAATTCCATGAAATGTGATGGATGGATGACAAAATATGATATTTTTCTATGATGTTTTTTAGTATTATACATATGTGCATGCCGGGTATATATGTAAGTAAAGCTCCAGGACTTTATATATGGTATGTGATTATAAGATTAAATAAATCAATTAGAATCGATATGTTATCATATTTTACATATCCAACCCCGTTGGAAAGAAACGCAACACCCATTTTATAAATCATTTTCAACTATTTTTTAATTTTATATAATATAAATGTATAATTTCTTATTAATTCTACATTATATATATGATATAATGACGTAATATGAGATCATGACGACGTTTTACACAATTTAATAAATATAGTGTTGTAATCTGTCTTATGATTGAATAACATACTTTTAATCAGAATAATTATATTTTAACAATGTTTTGCGTTTCTTTCCGGCGTGGTTGTATGTATATGCAAAACTTTTATTTATAATTTCTCTTAACTTATAAACTTATGTATTTATTTCCTGAAAAAGTCTGGTCTATATTTTCTACTTTAAAGAAATGCTTTAACTTCTTTTTTTAGTAGTTTGAAAAAAGTATTATATACCTAATATGTATAAATATTCATAATTATGCGATATGATTATCTCTTAAAATGGGAACCATTTACATGGATTATTTCCATCATTTAGTTTTTTATTTCATGTACATACGACAAATAAGATTATTTTACTTAACGAATGTATTTAACCGTGTACATAGTCTCACATTACAGTGTTAGTATAAATTTTGTAAACTTTTGGAATTTATAGACAAATGGCAAATGCTCTTGATATGAAGTTGTTAGACTATTTAAAGAAATTTGCCAGGGAAATAATTCATTTAATAAGGTACAATGATGTGAATCTCAATTATCGTTAAAATAGATTTTTATAATGTTTAACATTTATTAAGTTATACGAATGGAAATTTAAATTTTGGTCATTTAGGTGTTAATGTCATAGATTACGTTACAGTTTATAAATTGAATAAAACTAAATTAATAAGGTAACTAATTAATTGACTAAATAAACTAAAATAAACCACTTTCAAAGTAATTTTTATTTTAAAATCGATTTTTTTAAACTATTGTAAGCAATTTTTTATGTTTAAAATTCAAAATTTGCTTAAACATGCCTTAATTTTATGTTTACGTAAATATTTTTAATAAAATAAAGCACTATCAATATGTATGCACAGGTTATTTACTTTAAAGTAAATGACAAAAACATCCGACAATCAATGTTGTTGTATTGAATAAACATCTGCGCTCCATAAAATATGTATGTCGTATATATGTTTACCTAATATTTCAATAAAAAATATAAGATGTGAATACACAAGTATTTAATTTGTAAATTTCATAATCTGTTGATTTTTAGTGCTCAATTTTTGTCGTTATATCTAAATATCTAATATGAGTGAAGTTCATGTATAATATTTAAATACAATTTTTATTTTGCATCGAAGTAGAAATTTAGCTGACTAAAATTATCATTAAGTATTCTTGACAAATCAAGTGTGGGCCTGTCAAGAGCCTGTCAATTCTTGAAACCACTGATTTATCATTGTTGATGATATCTTTAACTCGATACTTATGTAGATTTGTTTGGTTGAATAAATTAATTGAATTTTTAAATGTTAAATGTTATTATACTCTTTTTTTGCAATATTCTAATAATTCTTTTTAATTGACAATGCTTGATTTAATAAATGTATTTTATAATTATCATAGGTGGTTTGTACTTAATACAAATAATGCACACAAGCATATTTAGAAATTATATTATGCCATAATATGTTTAATGGTAAGTGATATGTACTCGTGTTATGCTTTAAGTGTGAATCTATCATATCTAGACCTATGGCAATAGGTCGTTAGCTAGTAAAGCTAAGCGAACTATGTAGTAGGTAATATAGGATAGTTG
>JAYRBW010086171.1:0-22381 GCA_036023295.1 Invenusta paracnida
GGACTACGTGATTTATCACGTAGTCCTCGGTAAAAATATTTATAGCTATAATATAAACTCGTCTAATTCTAGTATTTTTTTATTTTTTGTATATCTTTTATTTTAATTGAGAAATCTGTCTCATTAAATATATTATTAAAGCATTCATTATTAACCTTAATAAAATTATTATAGCTCTTTATTTCATTTTTATCATAGAGTAATGATAATGTATCTTTACTCTATACTTTTTTTGATGATTATTCTTAAAATTCTCATAAGTTAATAGTCTAAAAATCATGCTAATTATTATAAAAAAACAATTATTTTGATTTTTTATATTAGTTATATATTTGATATAAAAATTAAGTATGATAAAATAACTACCATTAAAATCATTAATTAAATTTATTGATATAAATATACTTACTATATTTTAAAATATTAAGCCACTTCCTATCCCTTTCAATTAGTCTATTAAATTAATAATTTGATTATATAAATAATTTGATTAATTTATTATCTAAATCATTCTTAGAGTTATAATAGTAAATATTTTTTTATTGTAAGTAAATTAACTAAATTTCTTTACCATGAGGGGAGTAGAATTCTATGACTGGTTTTATTGTTATTGTAAATCTATTATTAGTATAATTTAAATTAATTCGACGGTTGTATTATTCCTCAACATAGTCATTTATATAATCAATCAACATAATTAAATGTATATAGGTACAGCGGCAGTATTATCTTTAAAAGATTTAATTTTATAAAATTCGGGTAAACTAAATATTTGTTCTTGTTCATTAGTATCTCCGAAGAAGTTATTCAAATTTAAATTCTTTGCATCTGCTGTATTGTTTAATTTAATTTAAATATATTTATTAGTTGTGTTCTGGGTTTTCTTTTAAATAACTCAAAATTTCTTTTTAATAAATCAAGTGAATATAATTGATTTTCAACAAATTGTTTTTCATCTCTATCAAAATTTTCTTTCTTTTAATAACCATTTAAAGAGTAATAATTTACCTTTTTTTAAATAAAAATGAGAATTTGAGAAGGAGTAATATTATTTTTATTACTAAAAATGACAAATGGTAATTCTATCTCATTCGGTTGTGTTACTTTAGAGTAATATTTATGTTTAAGATCTTCTACAATTATTTTGTTAAAAAACAAAAAGTAGGAATTGATTTTATATTTTATCGAAGAAAAATAATCATTGAATTAAAATACAGTTTCTCTACTCCTAATCGTGATGCTTAAAAAATACAACGAAACAATTAAAAAATTGAAAAAATTAAATTCAAGTTATAATGTTATTTTTGAAGCAATCAAAGATAATAAACCTAAAGATTATTATGGTGATAATGATATACATATTTTAACAGGAGAATGTTTTATGAAAACTATTTTTGAAAGGAAATATTTATTAATTGAGAATTTTGCAAAATGTGCTAAGAAAAGAAGAATAGAAGAATTAGAAAAAAATTAGAAGATTTAATTGTAGAAAGTTTATTAGCAAGAAAAATAATTGAAAAATTAGTTATAAAAATGAGTCATTTTTATTGAAAAAGGCAGAAAAAATATTATTTTCATGGTCATATTCTTGATTATTATTATTCTTTTATAAATTTGAAAAAATCTAACTTACTTAATGTATATAATTTAATGATAATAATAATAAAATTATATATTTATAGAGCGCATTAAATCCAAAGATGTCAAATGCGCTAAGAGAGAGAGAGTAAGTTTATAAAGAATGTGTAAATAAAAATGTTTTAAGTATGATGTATGAATATTGTTTGAAAACTACATTTTATTACATTTATATCAGAAATCACTTTAAAAAATAAACTTTTATACTTACACATTTTGAAAGAACTCTTTTCATGACCCTTCAGCAGTATCAACTTTTTTGTGTTAAACTGTCTACTTTAATAAATAAGAAACAACACTTTATTGAATATAATTTTTTGATATTCAGAAACATTACATTGATACTTATGTTTATGGAAATATTTATAGCCGATATATAATGAATTTAATCATAATTAAAAAATAATTAATATTTTTATTATACGAAATATTCCCGTATATAATATATCTAAACGTCCCAAAAATAAAATCCAAGAATCTAGCTCCTCAAATTAAAAACGTTGAAATGATTTTGATAATAATATGAAGTATAGCCATAAAAGAAATTAATATAATAATGAGGCCAAGATTAAAAAAATAAAAAGTTAAAATTATAATGATGATACATTGCACAACAATTAAAGAAATTGATAAAAACATGGTGCCAAGATATAATTTTTACATTACTTACTGTTTAAAATGTATACATTTTTGCATACTATCACTCTTACGGACTCATTTGTGCATGTTTTCACCTTTCTCATGGATTCCACCACTCTTACAAGCTCCGCTTACGGACTCCGGAAGTCATAAGAATGAACTAATTGGTACGGTTAGCATTTGATAAATCTTACGAACTCCAGCAAAAACTTCTAAATCTGCATAGAGGCACTTCTTATAAATAGACAATATCCATTTATATACTTACACTATTTATGTTATTCCTGTTCATGTCACTTGATATACATGTCCATACCCATATTAATAGTCACATATTCATGTACATGTTATGTTCTTCCATGTTATGTCTTGTGCTTAAATTGTACCTTCTTAAATTACTTATGGGCTCTCTCTTTGTGTTTCAGAGAGCCTCGTCATTGTATCAATATACCTGACTACAAATAGACCTTGTTCTTATCTTATAAACTCCACTAAATAGACGAAATTTTGTATCTCAATTTTACCAATTTAGTGGTTGACAAGTGCAACTTGGGTTTCACGAAACTGCCATATTTTTTTGGTATTTTATACAGTTTAGACGTATATCTATGTTCTATATTGATCTATACATTTATGCATTTTAAACAGCAAGTATTTTAACAATTATATCTTTGCACCATGTTTATATCAATTGATTGATGTCTGTACTATGTATCATCAATATCATTTCAACGTTTTTCTTTTGAGGAGCTCGGTTCTTGACTTTCATTTTTGTGACGCAGTCGTTTTTGTAGATTATATTTATTGGCACTCAAATATAGGTTTTAAATAATTTAAAATACTTCTTTGAATCGATTATTGATATTGAAATTGAAAAATTGCAATGGAATTATTCAAATATAATAATAAAATTAAGTCGATGTCATATCGATAGATTTTTCAATCTGGATATTGTACTAAAAGTAAATAAACACCTAAGTTGGCAATTGAAAAGCTAAATACGAAATGCATTTAGCTTGATGTTATTATTCGTTTGGCTACATAAAGAATTTTCAAGAACAACTAAGTTGTTGCTTGTTATATGGATCCTACATTTAATAAGTTTTCTTGGAATTGAAGCATTTGGAATTCCTGTAAAAGGTAAATTTAGATTTGTCATATTTATTGTATACTAATTATAATTTGTGCTGAGCATTATTTTGAAAGTGTAAATCATTGTTAGTGTAAGAATGCCTAGAGTTGTCACTTTGATAATTTTGTTGAAAGCGTCTTGTTTTATTCCATACATACATAATATTCCGAAAATTTATAAATATGTTATTATAAAGGTTGTGTAATTCACGTTTAAAGAAATATTTCATAATACTTTTGCCTTGACTTGCTTTAGTAGTATAAAATGTAATTTTATGTGCATTTTGTCTCTTTGAACAGTCAAGTGTAGCACTAAATTTACTTGATTTAGACATTTGACTTAATTATTAATTAAATTTAATCTAATTTACTAAAGTCTAAATTTAAAATTATAAAATAAAATAGAAAAGCGGGAAATAGTTAAGAATAGTTAATAAAAGTATAAATATAAAATGGGGGCTTTATATTATTTACTAGCTGTAGGTACTGGGAGAGCTGAACAGCGATCTGTTTCGAACCTGACGAGTATCATTAGCAGCTTACACTCGTAATGCTGTAAAATACAATAGGTATGGGCTGCTGAAGAGACCCCATTTTATATTTATACTAAATTAATACTTAAAAAAAATAGTTCCATACTACTTTTTGCCTGCCATTTTATTATTAGTAGTATAACATTTTATTTGTTTATGCATTTATCTATTTTTAATTTTTACAGGCATATGCAGTGCTCGTACAACTATTCTATTCTTCCCAAATTTGGGATTTTACTTAATTTGATCAAGTCAAAGTGTTAGGCAACAATAGGTACTAATAGTGCATACGTTAAAAATGTATGCATTAAAACTAAAAATTTAACTTATGTGATAGATTTCTTTAGTGACAGGTACTGTTAATTAGTATGCCATCGTCGGAGTTATATTTAATCGTTGATTACATATATCATGGAATCCCTTAAAAGTATAAAATCAGTGTAGCGGATACAATTATATGTTAGATTTTGCGCAATCTACATTTTCAAATAGACCTTCGCTGCTATGTAAATGCCTGCCATTCATTACATGCCATTTACTATAGAAGCTTCGTTTGAAATATTATTTTACTTCACTACTATACTATATAAGTTACGTCTTACTATGCACAATAATAAGATAAAAATAAAAGATAAATTATATAAAATAAGTTTTAAAGAAATATTTGATCCATACTTATATATTATAATAAAAGTCATTTTATTTACTTGACATCCTAAACATTTTAGTAATGGACTAAGCAATTATGTATGTTACACTTGATTTTAATCATAGGTATAGCATATTTTAAAATCACGCAACATAATTGGAAACTGTTCCGGCATATTTATGTAAATGTTTTAAACTAGCTGTAAGTACATAATATAGTTAGTTCAAATAATATTATTGAGATTTTTGAATACCCAAATAAACATTATATTTTTAAATAATCGCTTTAGCATCACTTACACGTAAAGTTGGATAATATATATGGGAATCAAGTATGAAGATTAATGTATTGATTCGCAAATAATTAAGCAAAATGAATTTTTGTTATTAGCTCAAGCCAAGAACATGAGCGTTAGCAATTAGCTTGAAAGATGTTAACAGCTTTAGACATTAATACGAAGGAGAATTGGCTTATCTTTGACCGCTAATAAATCAAGCTAAATGCATTAAAAAGATGATTTTTGGTATCAGCGTAATTGCCAAGCGCTAATGAACAAATGTACCTAATATGAACTTTTAAAAGTGGTTTTAAATAATTTTTTAAAAGGTGTCAATTTCGACAAAAATGTGTTTCTTTTTATTATTATTATCTAATGCTCATTAATATATTTATGTATTTTTAACAGTTATCATTGTAACAATTAACTCTTTTGTTTAGACATGTCGTTTTTGTATAGACATTATTATTATTATGCATGCTTATTCATGAAACGGTTAATTTCCTAATACATTTGAAAGTTTATCCAAACGTTTCAATTCATTCGATATTAGATACAACAAAAACGACCGCGTCGTAAAAATGAAAGCCAAGAAACGAGCTCCTTAAAAGAAAAAATTGAAATGATATTGATAATATGAAGTACAGCTATTAAAGAAATTGACATTAAAAAGATTGCCAAGATTTTAAAAACTAAATGATAAAATGATATTGATTATACATAGTACAGCCATCAAAGATATTTATATAAACTACTTACTCTATGGCGCCAAGATATAACTGTTACAATACTTTCTATTTAGAATGCATAAATGTATAGATAAATATGGAATAAAGGTATACGTCTAAATTGTAAAATTCATAAAAATATGATAACAAAAATTATGAAAAATTCTTGGCAAAGGAACATTTTTACAAAAGCAATGATACCCACGCATGAATACAAAAGTGGTTGTTTTAAGTAAGTCAATTTTTAAAACATAGTAAAATAGTATAATTTATACCATTGCCACGATATTTTTCATAATTTTTGTTTTCATATTTTTATGAACTGTACAGTTTAGACGTATGTATACCTATGTTTCATATTGATATACATATACATGTATGCATTTTACAAACAGAAAGTATTGTAACAATTATATCTTGGCGTCATGTTTATATAAATTTCTTCGATGGCTGTACTATGTATCATCATTATAATTTTAACTTTTTGTTTTTTAAACCTCGGCGTCCTTTTTTATATCAATTTCTTTAATGGCTGTACTTTCTATCATTAATATCATTTAATTTTTTTTTATAGAGCTCGTTTTTTGGCTTTCATTTTCGCGACGCAGTCGTTTTATAATACATTGATGTGAAACAGAATGTTTCTTCAATGTTTTATAGATAAAATAATGGAAACATTTATTATTTTTGTTGCATTCCATTACTATAGTATATTTCTTGAATATATGTTCTTGCACATATGTTGTATCAACACACTTTGTACCATGTCGCATTTTTGTATTTGTATGTGAAAATATACAGCAAAATAGTGCACATAAAAATAAGTAAAAGTACGATATGAGATTAGATTGAATAAATATTTCTGGGTACATAATTGTACCCTGTAACTACAGAAATATATGTGACTATATACAGGGTACACTTATGAACACAACCAAATCTAAGGATATGTATACATGTACATATCCTGCGAATTGATTGCCACGTGTAAAGTACTAGTATTTATAAAAATATATTTTTAAACATTTACTTATATATTATTACATCAACAAATATTACATTGCCGAAATAATTAAAAAATCTATTATCAACATTATATAAATTTCTACATATTTTTTTATATAACCCACAAATGTCTATATATTGTATACTTACATACTTAAATGTGTGAATACAAAGGTTATAATAATTCATCTACAGCCGATTTAATTAACTACTTCCATCTGTACGTAACGTAAGACCTATTTACACATAATCCTAATCATAAGCATATAGTTTTATTCTTGATTTCTTAATGATTTGATTTTGTCATCATAATACTTATCCTCTATATAAGATAGCGCACACAAGCATAGCACGTAAATATTCCCATTCATAGTAATGAATAAATAGCTGATGTTTATATATATGTAACTGTGTTAAGGAAAAGGAAAAAGTACTACCACAGTATTCAACAAGAAATAGATAAATAAAACATGCATACGGACATTTTGTCTAATATAGTGAAAATAAATTACATTGTAAATAAATATAAATATTTAACAAAATTAAGTCTTTGAGTACATTTAAATGGTGTGAACACTATTTAATTGACTGTAAAAATATATGTTTTAACAATATGACAATTTATGTTATGTAAAAATGAAATTAGAAATACTAAATAATTTGATAAATTAATTTAAAAATTATGTTTCGGGTATATTTCTAATAATAATATATTCCGCTAGTTTACGTTAAGATATAGTCATTACAGGCCATAATTAATGTTATCCTTTAGAATGCTAAACAACCGGTTGAATAACGACTCTTACTCCATTATATACTACTATTTTGTTACAGCTTTCATTGAAATAATTATGGCTTTGAGAAATAAATAAATAAACAAAACCTTTCTATATAAAATATGTGCACTTATTATTTACGCAGAGAAAACAAAATATGGAGTTGTTTATAAAAGTATTAAACTACAGTAAATCATCAAAATCAAAATTATATATCGCTGTTGTACACATATTTTACTCATTTATATACTCATTATTTAAATAATCTAGAATATGAAGTACAAAAACAAGTTTTATCATATTTTTAGTTGAAAAATAAATAAAAGTTATTATTAACAGGTACATGTACTAATAATATTATTGTCAAAATGACGTAGGTATATCCTGCACAAAAAATACCCTTTCTGTAAATAAAGATATATTAACTTTAATTAATTGCTCATTAAACGAACCTATAAATGAAATAATAATTAATTTTTTTACTTATTTTATATTTAAAATATTTAAAATATTTTTGTATACTAATATATATAGTAGTTCCTAACAGAGTTAATTATGTATATACATATATATATGTATATATTATATTTATAAAAGGTTTACATATAAAAAAATTAAATGACTATGTATTATGCAACTTTTATACACGCGGTTTTACTATGGACTACTGCTTCAGAATAATTAATTTAAAACTATACGGATAGCAATGTATTTAAAGAAAGAAAAGAGGTCTGACTAATTGAAGAAAATGGTTGTCACATTCAAGAGGCGCTTTTTAATTATTTAACTATTCTAAATCCTATTTCATATTATACCTTAAAAAAATTATATTTACTTATCTATTTATATATATAATAATAATAATGATAATTTAATCTAGCTTAAACAATTTCTACTTGAAGTTAGTTATTTCATAGCCTTAGCTACACATCAAAGTATAATTTAATAATTTGCTCAAAATATATGTATAAAAACATCATATAAATATTTTAATGAGAATTTATACATACATATCAAAACAAAATTTACATACTTAATTTATCTAGACTGATCTAATTAAGATTACGTCAATTTAAATTACTAGAAGCACGTCAGTATCAATGTATATATCTACATATATAAAGTAAGATGTGCCGATATTTTCCTCAAGTAGCTATTATTTATTTTGTATATTATATAAAAATATTAGCAATATATATAATCTATATACTTTCTAAAATTAATGTTTGTTTGAAAATAATTTCCACAAAATATACATATATATGTATATGGTTAATAACTTTTGTTAATCACATATCCCAAGTTTAAAAATAAGGCATTGATTTTATATATACATATTTTGTATATATTTTAAAACATCATACGTATGTATAAAGTTAAATATATATATATATTTGGTTTTTGGGAGTTAAGTTATTTGCTTTATTAATCTCTAAAATGTTCTCTTATAGTTTAATAAGATCCTAATTTTCCTTCAGGAAGTTAAAACGATTAAAATAATATGAAAAGATACAGCATTTCAAAAATAATTTTTTTATATCGCAGAAATTTAATTTGTAAATTTTTTATTTACTGTTTTTAAATTACGTTTTTTGTACTGCATGTACGATATGACAAGAAGAAAGTCCAATATATTGGGCACATTGTTATAGGACATTTTTTGCGTAAAAAATGACTGATATTTGTTAGAAAAATCCTACAAAAACATATTTCGAATCAATAAAACAATAGAAATCTCATTGTATTGACTTAATATTTACCTTTGGTTATCCTCATTAAAAATTATAATCAACTACATAGATGTCCATTTAAGGAATTTTAATTTGATAATTATATCGTCGCCAATTATCGGGTTTGTTGAAGATCTTGTTTTAGTTTTGAAAGATATTTAGATATTGATTGCCTCGCAAGATTAAAGTGAAACATTTGGGAGGGGAAACCGATAAAATGCTGGCAAAATATAAACTTTAATAACTCAAGTAAAAACTAAAAGTTTTCTATTGACTTTCCTTGGATTGTGGATCTAGTTAAATACATTATTCAATATATGGTTATCCTTTTATGCGTGTCGTGGAAATCCATTATGCTAATATTGACATTCTATTTGAAGTAGAGTGTATTTAACATGTAATTTGAAAATGTTCTTATTTGTCAATTTAAAGATTAGAATCAAATTAAATTGTCGCATCACCTCCTTTAAATATTACCTCTTCATAAACGTTTTTTTATTTGGAAACAAATTGCATAACTCATGAAATTCAAGCCACCATACAATTATATTTATGTTAACTCGATTTTTATATAGTTTCCATCTATTCAAATTAGAATTAGACTGCAGTATAAGAGAGGATTCTTACTATGAAAGATGCTATATAGACATAATTAATAATAGATTATTTACTAACAAAAACGACCGAAATAATCTGTGAATTGCAAGCTTTCATTATATATTTTCTTTAGAAAATCTAATTTCGCTATTGCCAGGAGTGGCATACGCAAATATTAAAGTGTGTCCAATACGAAGGAAGAATAATCTAATTTGTGTATTAATAAAGAAGGATGTAAACAAATTTCTGTTAACAAAAGCAGGAAGAGGAATTATTTGCAAATTATTTTTATAGAAAAGCTTGGATATTTATAATTCAATCAAACTCAAATATAGATTGAACAGTAAAATGTACAAATATAATACATCGCTTCTTTTTACCGAAAGTAAAGCTTCTTTTTAACGACATATCAATAATGAATTCATATATTAAAATAATTGAAAACACTATAATCCAAAATAAACAACGTACAACACATCGTCACCGAGGTACTATGATTAAGCGTGTATACATTTTATTTGTATTTTTTAATATATTTGTCTAAATTTCATTACGTATATTATTAAATAATTTTAATTTTAATTCCAATAAAACTATATTCTAATGGTTTACATGCTGTGACAACTATAAATAATAATATGCAGAAATATGGAATTTCTGAGCCATTTTAATGTTTTTTACGGCATTCAAGTAATTAGTCAAGACTATAAAGTTATTTTGTAAATGAAAATAATGAAAGTAATATAGCTAAAAAATTGTTTAGTTTTTACTTGTATTATATGTTTTGTTACTGAGTATTAATTTTACAAAACAGACGTTATACGTGTGTGCAGATTTCAAAATATTGCGAAAGTTAAACCTATTTCATTTAAATTATTGTTTTACTCACTATTTTCAATAATATTAAATAATGATTTTTTTGGAAATTTTAATATCAACTCTTAAACATTTAACAAATTCACCCTTAAAATAACATGTATTTGAATTAATTCTAATTTTGGTTGTAATCTTAGAAAACGATGAAAATACTATGCTATGTTCAAAAATATGGAAAGCCATAGGGACACTGCTGCCCAATGACAAAATACATTATGGGGACGTGCTAATGTCATTTAACTTAGGTAGCATACACAGCCTTTTCATGTTTATTTGCAATCATTGTGATACACTAATGATAAAATAGTAAATGTTATATTGTGCAAAAGTCACATGGCATTATAATCGATGTAAGCTTAATGTAAACTTTGTTAATAATTTATCTTGTTAAAATTATATTATTTTTCTATTAATACTCTATTAATATTTGATTACTTATTATATTAAATTATATCTTGGTGTAATAATGAGAATTCCGCGCATATAATGGGTTAATCACAAAAAAAATATTTACTTTTAATTTATCAAACAATAACATTTGCATAAAACTAAAAAACAAAATCAAATAATTTATAATATTAGACACAATTACTACTAGCACTACTCCTTGTTTACGTTGATTACTGTGTTCATGAGTTTTCCGTTGAAATATATATAAAAAACCACTGGAGCAGTAGCGTCAGCCCGACTGAATTTTCCGACACTTTTGTGATACTTATCAGCGATGAAAACGCTCCCTGCTGTACTGCTAATGATATCGATTTATTGTCTGCATCTTTTCTTTTTCTAGAGTATCTGTCAATGCTGCTTGGATTTTTGTGGCCAGTTACCATCACAAAATATATCAGTGTTGCTGTAACCTTGTTCCTTGAGTACAGTCACTAAAGTTAAGTGAAGACAGTGGTTTGTATATCTTCAAGACAAGTTTAGAGACAGTGAAATTTCGACATTAAAGTGTCTATCATATTTTTACCAATAGGCATTTTTTCGTAATACAATGTATCAGACTTTCGGTGTGTAACTTTGAATGGCTTTGGAAATAAATGAGGTGGGTAGCCTATTTTTGTACTTTATAGCTTCCACAATACAATATGACACTCTTCGGGATTTTCTTTGTGTTAATATATTTTGGCTTTCTTGATATCCTCATATTCTTTTGGCTTTATTGAGGCCTTTGTATTTTTAGATGGCAAATCATGGGAAATACGCAGAAACTTTGCATCAGTAGACGATGTTTCTAGGATTAAACTTGACTTTGTTAAATGTGGCAACGTTTCTCTACCACGTAGGCCTAGAAAATAAATTAGGTTGAACATCACCATTTGTTGAAGAACTTCAGGTTGGGATCAATCGAAATGTTATCTAAGTTTTTTCATGTCGGCTGGCTCCATAGATGAATATTCCCGACTTTTGTTTGCGCCTGCCTTTTAAATTTCGCTACCATTGTTTTTAGCATCCGATTTGCTTGATCCAATTGTTTTTCAGCAATGATAATTACTTCTAGGCGATTTAAACAGAAGTATCTATGAATTCCTGCTCTTAAACAAATGAGTCTTGCGGGTAAATAAAATTAGATATTTGTTTGTCGAAGTTCACTATAGAAGTAGCGCAAATAATTGTTTAGGATTGGTATACGAATTCTCAGAAAATTTGAATTGAATTTTGAGCGACGAGGAACTGTCGAAATTTTTTAGTATACGCATCCATATGTGTGAGACTTGAGACTGAAACATTTTTCTTTTCTTTATACGATCAATATGCTCAAATTTAGACCATAATATTAATTTTAAATCGTTTAAATGGTTTTGGTTACAATATATTTTCGTACTATGTGTATTTATAAAAAATTAATCAATTATGTATGTATTTTTAGAGTAATGTTATGTATAGTGATACTGAAATTAAGAAATTAAAATGTTATAATTTAACTATTCCAATTTTAATGTAGAAATCTGTTCTTTTCGGCGTATAATAGTTTATATCTAACTCCTTATAATAACAAGCATACAATGTATACTATTGTACTATTTTATCAGCTTATTAAGTGAACTATCTACAAATAGTAAAAGAAAACTTAGAATACATTCTAATAAACAATGTTCGAGGTTGTATCTTATCATATTATGTCACAGATAACATACTGACTAACATTACATCAAAGATAAAATTGTGCCACTATAGTACTCCTCGATCTCTCAGCGGAATTTGATACCATTGATGCCGCCATATTACTTGAAACCCTTAATGACTGGTTTGGTTTCAAGGGAAATGCTGCTGACTGGATTTCCAGCTACTTATCTGAACCTACCTTTTCTGTTCATGCTACCAACACTGAGTCCAAGAACTACAAACTAATTTATGGTGTACCCCAAGGTAGCTTTCTAGGGCCTGTACTAATCATCGACTATATTGCCCATAATTGCTTCGTCTACCAGCTATATGCAGATGATATCCAAATCCGACTTAGAATGGATTAATCAACTGACTCTGTAGTGCTCGTCGAGCAATGTCTTGAATCTATTCTACCATGGATGACAGCAAACAAGCTTATGTTGAATCCATCAAAAACAAACATTATTATACATACGTCTAAAGCACTCGCCAACTGTCCAATTACTCTGCATCTTAATGGAATCGCCATAGTATCTGTTCAAACAGCCCGTAATCTAGGAATAACCTTTGATTCATGTATCTTCTTCAAAGAACATATCTCTTCTGTATGCAAGTCGTGACTCTTTTGTTTGCGCCAAATACGTAGTATATCAAGAGTTCTGCCATCCGATTGCATCAAATGCGTAGTATATCACGAGTTCTGCCATCCGATTGCATCAAATACGTAGTATATCACGAGTTCTACCATCCGATTGCATCAAATACGTAGTATATAACGAGTTCTCCCATCCGATTGCATCAAATACGTAGTATATCACGAGTTCTGCGATCCGATTGCATCAAATACGTAGTATATCACGAGTTCTCCCATCCGATTGCATCAAATACGTAGTATATCACGAGTTCTGCGATCCGATTGAATCAAATACGTAATGTCAACTACTCAACTACGTAACTACTCACCATTCGACTGCACCCACACTCATCTGTCCCATAGCCAGAACCAGACATACAGGAGATCGTACTTTCTCGGTGGCTACGCCGGTTTTTTGGAACTCACTCCCGTTTTCACTACGCGTCATTAACAAATTTTATATTTTAAATCCCAGTTAAAAACGTTCATGTGCTCATAATTACATTTTTTCGTAATTTCATGATTTCATAAACTATCATTTTCTCACTATCACTCTCTGACCTATTCGATTGTATCAACTATTTAATTTCTGTAAAGTGGTGCTGACATTGTTCCAATCTAGGGCGCTATATTAAATAAATAAATATTATTATATATTATTATTATTATATTATATTAAATGCTTTTATTTATTATTTAAATTTTATTTATTTGGTAATTGGTACCTATCATTCTTATTTTATTGTAATATCTTCTCGTTTATATATTATTATATATCAAATGTTCACTACATAATATGTAAAACAACGGCAAGTACCTACTGATAATAATATAGAGTATATTTAAAGTAAGTTGTATATATGATATAATAGTATGTAAGATTGCCATATAATTATCCTACAATTATGTACAAAGAAATACGTAGGGGTCAATGAAAAATGTCTGTAAGTTAGAATCTACCGAAAATCTGAATGTTTGTCTAAAATCTGTAAATTAAATCAGTTAAATCGTTATGATAGCAATAAGCACCAATCCAGTCTCCTTTAGATCATGGAATTGCGAAGGTATGACTTGACAATTCTCAATTTGCTGAAACACCTTTCGCTTTCAGCATTTGTCGCTGGCATAACTATAATTAGTTTTACGAAGTTGTTAATTTCGCTGTATAAACAAAGTTCGGCTTCCTACATTTTACTTAGATAACTGATAATGGCTTTCAATTTTACACCTTCTGTTTCAGCAACAATTTGCTTAGGAAGATTGGCATAAAAGAACTGTGGTTGGATTTCCAACAGATCTTTGTCAATATCATCTTTATTGAGTTCCAGGGTGTTATGATAATGAGTGACGAAGTCAACCTCTGAATCACAGATCATTGTTTCCAACTCATACAGGATATTATGATAGCTTTTCTATTCAAACCGTGATTGAATAGAGATTATTGCTTAATCAATCACTTCAAAATATATTTGTCTATAGTAATCTTCGACAGTTTACTCTCGCTACGCTAGCACCGATAATCCAACCTGGTATTTTTGTGGCACTCTGAGATGTCTGGGGAGGACAGGATCATTAACTTCGCATGTCATTTTTTTTGCTGGGTTTACTCACAAAACAGAGTGAAACATTCATCCGTTCTTATTTTCTGTAATATTGAAACAGTGAGTTTCATCACATGTTGTCTCTCAGACGCCGAGACTGCATTACCTTGAAGACTTGCTGAAAGATTGTCAGCCATTGCAAGTACTTTTCTACCTGGAAGTAGACCAAAGAGGAACCCGAAGCACTCCACCTGATTAAAAACGCCTTCAATTCTAGCACAGGTTTCAATGTCGCTGCAGATTGTTATTGCTGTGTCCCAAGTCTCGCATAATGCTAAATAGTTGAATTAATTGTTTTCAGACAAGATGCTTGAACCGCTCACCATGTGCGCGACTAACTGTATAATACTTGGATCTTTTGTATCAGATAGAAAAAAAATATTCTTCTTCCTTCCAAATGTAAGTAATCCGCTATTTATTGACTACTGCCGCTCTAGTCTTACACTAACCATAGTGTTGTTAATATCTCTATGGTTTTTACATAGACAAAACAAAAATTAGGAAATTTATGAAATATATATTTACTTGTCACGCATTTTCGTGAAATTGAAGTGAATATAATCAAGAGTATAAATAAAAGAATTTCATTTAAACAAAAAGTTAAATGGACTCTAATATTAATGAAATTTTGCATTAAGAAACTTTTTCAGAATAGCATTTTCATGGTATTTAGAAAGATCGATTTAAAAAATACAATTTATTAATCAAAGCGCAATTTATTTGCTTTTAAAAAACATTTGTTTTTCAAGTTTGCCATCAAGTGTTTCAACAAGTTTACACTAGGCCTTATAGGGACAATTTTTCAAATACTTATATAAGCGCTATATAAGCATTTGCGCGGGGATGCAAAAGCACCCCAGCACCCCCCCTTGTCTACGGCCCTGAATGTACATATTTTGTATAATATTTTTTCTATGAACTCGGTTTCTTTGATTTCAGTTTTACAATGCTGTTATTTTTATTTTTATTTTTATGAACATCTAGGTATATTTTTAACATAATATAGTACCTACTAGTTTTATTTTGTTCGGGACTTTTGCGTGTGTTATATTCCTTATTTAAATAGCGAAATTTCCAATGAATGTGATGATACTAAAACTATTAGTAAAATAGTAAATAAATAAAAAGATTTGGAACGAAAACTAAAAAAGATAAAAAATACGACTGTTCATTTAATTTTACGGATTAATAAACGCTATTTTAGAGTAGAAAATATAGAATATATAAAAATAATAGTAGATAAACTAACGTTTTATTAATTATTTCTCTCACTTTTACGAATAACAGGAAAACGTTGGGATATTTTAGCAATTTTAATGTAGTGTACGAGATAATTTAACTACGATCACATACATATGAACTTTGAACAAAGGTTGATTCGTCGTTTTTGAAGAATTTACTCGTTTTTTCCCTCTAAACGATAACAATTTCACGAACGTTCAGATTATTTTTTAAATATATCTACTAGTAGAACGCCATATTTATATCTGACATGATAAGTCTATTTCGTACAAAATACTAGTTAGTTATAGGCTTTAGTTTATTCGGCATGGTTTACAAAAACATATTACCTATGGAGTGGTACGTCTGTATTGAAAAGTAAACTGCAACCACATACACATCAATGCAAATTATGGTTGAAAACACATGGTCTCTTGTGCATGGTCTCGTACAAGCCCACAAATATACATGTATTAGTCGACTTTGATTAACTAATGCCTGAACCCACGAGCATAAATAGGACTGGCGGTCTATCTTGACATATATTAACTGCTTGCTGATCCCTGATAAATTCTGCGAAATAAACATTTGTTAGTATGTAGTGATTTCTACGTTGCATTTTAGTTGTATATATTTGTATATCTCCATATGTCTAGAATGAATGTCCATGTATATACATACACACCAAATTGCAACACGAATTTCTATTAAAACAGGTTAAATATAATTAAATTTGTCCTGTAAAAATTCTATAAAATTTTTGAAATATGACATTTACTTTAAATGTTGTGCATATGTAGATATATGATATTAATAATAATATTAAATCACCAAACATAATATTTAAAGGCAAAACCATAAAGCATACATATATACTCTACGCATATACGTACATATACGTACGTTTCTTTGTATATTTTTGTATATAATTCTATTCTAAAGATCTTAGTTAACTCTAATTTAACTATAATACAATATATCTGTTTATTTTTATATATTCAAATAGCAAAATACTAATAAATAAGATTTTAATATTTTTTAATTTTAAAAACTATACTACATATTGACCATGGTGTCACAAGACTAGTATATACCATTATCTAAAAAGCTAAAAGAGATACAATTTTTTTAACAAATTTGAAATCTGCGTACTATTTTTAGTCAATATAATATATAAAACCAAACTTTTTCATTATTGCAATTAAAGACAACTCTCTATGTATCCCTACTTTATGGGCAAAACGGTATCCTAAAGTTATGAACATTTATACATTTGTCCAAAATGTTAACTGAATATGTTAATGTTAAAAATACCTGAAAATATAGATTTAATAAATAGTTACATTATCGTACATTTTATTACATGTAAGGAATACGTTCAGTATAATTGTTATGTACTTTTTTCCCCTTTTATATATATATAGTTGCCGCATAATAATGCGGCATATATTCACTCTGTCTTACTTATATTACAACCTAATCATTTTGGTTTATGTACGTTAAACTATTTGTGACATTTTTTTATTTAGTTTCAAAACGAGAATAATTTATATACCAAATCAATTCTAAACAAAAAGTAGTTTTTAAATTATTGGGGCATTTTACTGTTAAATTTACTGTTAAACTTAGAAATAATGTACTAGTGTTAATTTTATAAATTCATAGTATACCTATCATCTAATTATTTTAAATAATGAAATTAAACAAAAACAAAAAAATAAAATAGAGCAAACAACAGCTTTGCTCTATTTTATTTAAACATAAGTATTTGAATGTAAATCAAACCGTTTCATAATTAGACAACAATTGTAAAATATTTTTCGACTATAATAGTATATTCTTCGCCATTTTGCCAACATTTCTAAAAATATTTACTGATTTTTTCTATAAAATAAGTATTTCATATAAAAATAACAGATAAATAAAGTCAATTATACTTCATATGACAAAAGTATTATTTTTTAAAGTATTTCTTCGATACTACGCCGATCCGCCGCTAGGTTTTTCCAAAGAGGGTCGTCTTGATGCAAAGGGGCGCCGTTTAAAAAAATTAAGTATACACTGTGAAAACTGTATATAATTTTGTTATTATTACTTATGAAAGAGCGCCGTTGCATTTGCCGAAGTGGGTCCATTCCACCCTTTTACCCCTGGCGGCGCGCATGATACGAGAGGTCTACAATACTTGCAAAATGCTTATATTGGAAGTATATGCATAAATAAAATTTTAGACTATAGATTTTCAGATCAAATAGAGATGGTCAACTGAACAAATAAGTCGACGTCAGATCAAATAAAGATGAATGAAATTTGAATTTTAAAATTGCGTATTTCGTCAGAGCAAATGTTGACAAGGCGTATCAAATGCGTCCTAAGAAAATTAAATGTTGACACAATAATTATATAGAGCGTTTAGAGATTATAATGTTAACTGAGAGTTGATATTCATGTATTGTGGCATCTTAAATTAAAGCCTTTTGTTTTGTTTACTTTTGTAAATAACAAAAGTAGTTTACACTTTAAGTTATCATTATTTTAATAAAATTTATATACCTAACTATTAATATAACCTAACGAAGTATACTTAGCACTCCATCGCCATTTACAAAATTATCTAAAAATATTTATTTTTGTGTAGATAAAATCAAATAAATTCTTAGTTTCAAATAAACACAGAAAGCATTTCTACAAATAATATTTTTATAAACTGATATTTTTGAAAAAATATATAATAAGTGTATATGTAAAGTGATTAAGTCTCTACTTACCTATATACCTAGTAGGTGTGGATGCTCGTTCCCATAAAAACAAACTTCCATAGGTAAAGAAGGTGTTTACAATGTTTAAAAGTCACAGTTTAGGTTAAAATAAGACCCAGGCAATAG
Source organism: Invenusta paracnida (assembly GCA_036023295.1). Taxonomy (NCBI): domain Eukaryota; kingdom Metazoa; phylum Platyhelminthes; order Proseriata; family Coelogynoporidae; genus Invenusta; species Invenusta paracnida. The sequence goes on from JAYRBW010086171.1 coordinate 19,033, forward strand.
TTTATTCATGGTACGACATATAATAGGCTGCCCTAGAATTAATGTTAAAACTAAAATTGTAATTGGCCACTGAGGGTTACAGAATGTGGACTATCCAATCAAAACTCAGAAACTCAGCATCTTAGGTTAAATAGTTAAAGATGCTATAATTAAAGAAATATATTTGCTCTTGTATTTTTCAGTTTGTTAATTTTGTATACTTATTTATTGAAGGGGGGAGTCGAGATATAGATCTGGAGCTTTCATATTCAAGGCCGTAATTCTCATTCAATTATTGTGGGGGCTAAAGTATTAGGTGAGCCATGATCGTCTATCCAGATTAATTATAATATTAATATTTCAATGATGAAAATATAGATTGGGAAAATCAGGTAAACAAAAATATATGTACATAATGATGTGTTATATAGTAGGTATCTAACATAACATCATAATACATAGTTTATAAAAATAGTCCTTCCGTTACCCCTTGACAGCATAATGTTTTAATGAATAAAAAATAATGTATATGTACTCAACCAAAAAAATAGAAACATTTACATAATGAACTATTTTTAATAGATATATTATGTAACAGTAAGATGTGAACTGAGAAATATAATTTACAATCAATAGTTATATTAGTTGAATACATAGTAAGTTATAGTATTGTTTGTATATTGTACGAGTATATAGTTTATGAATACAGTTCAGTATACATAAGCAATATGCATAAATTAGTAAAGGTAATTACACTTTAGCGAAAATTGACCTTCTTCTGTCACTGGATTCAATGAATTCATTTAGAATTTCTTTCAGATTGACGAGAAGAAATTTATCTGAATGAATGCTGAGACACATTGTGTGGTTTAGCCGATTTTTACTCAGGTTTACTAAAAGTTTGCCAAAGTTTACTAAATTTTTAGTCATTGAGCTCTGTAGAAATGTTTTGATTCGTCTCATACTACTAAAAGCACTGCGCTCACTCACAGCATTAGAAGCTAGCATAACGAGGAAAAATTGGACAAGCTTGACAATCTAAGTGAAAATAGAAGTTGACTTGAATGAGCTTACGCAGGTGGTCAACTACTGATTTCAGACTTTGCTCTGGCTCCATACAGATTTTCTATAACAGAAATATATTTCACATATTCTTCACCAACTGCACCTTTTATTAGAGTGTTTTCAAGATTTGTATATAACTAGTCTGGTTGATTGAAGCGATGTTCAATGGTTGAAACTACAGTGTCAATGAATGCATAATATTGAGCTTGGTAATAATCTGAAGGGTTTTGTAGATGATGTGGATGATGTGGTACTGCAACCTGATCTAGTCGTTTTGGATAAAATTTGCGGTGAGGCAGGCTAGGCTCTGGTTCAGTAAGATCTAAACGCTTAGTTACAAGTTTTACATTCTCATAAAAACTTTGAGCATGCTCCTCAGAGCACAGACTTCGAAAAGATGTCGTTTTCTGTGCATCTGAGGTCAGACTTTTGGATTTTAAAGGGTAACATTGAGGTTATAAGAGTGATCTAGCACCAGTGCTGTGAGGTAAAAAACATAAACAAAACAAGAAGTGTTCATTTTCATAGCTACGCCATCAGCTCTTGCATGTATGTATTTCAGAATCCGTTGTATTCTTCGAATTTTCGCACCACTCCAGCATTTCTTGGATGAGTCTATGTTTATCATTATTGAGTGAAGGGCCCTCACTCTAAAGGTCTATCTAATAAGACAAAGAAGCCTAATTTTTAATAGGCTTCTTCCTGCTTCTTTCTTAAAACAGCCTGACGCAATGGCGAATATTTTATAAGCCTTGTTAGCTCATAGGCATCTTCTAAAGTTTCCTTAAGCAATGGCACATTTGTCACTGTTTCCCCCACTACAAGATTCAGTGCATGGCAATAACAGTGCGTATAAGGAGGCACTTTGGAGCTGACCGCTTCATAATGTTGCAACGCTACTCTTAGAGCATGTCATTGTAGAGCATTCGTCGTAGCATGGAGCCATTGCTTTATTCAAAGATAAACAGAGTAGGTATTAGTAGAACATCTTTTATGGCTGTGACGATATTCAAGTCTTTCGCTGGGTCTAAAGGCATGAGACCAATGTACTTTTCTGCAATATTAAGATATCTTGCTAACCATCTAATGCATACAACCAGCTGTTGTATATTGCTTGCATTCGTGCTTTCATCAGCGAGAATGCTATAATAGCCACTATACAAGCAATATCGGTTGCGATCTTACGAAGAACCTTCAGAGCAAGCAGCTTGAGGATATCATTCTGGGCTTGAGGACTCATGTGTCGATTATAGGTCTTGTTGATTCACTCAATAGAGCAGGATCATCATTATCCCTAAGTAGCGCCAGTGTGAAGCCTTTCCAGTCTTATCATCCCCATCTCCTTGAAATGCAAGACCTTGTTTTCCTAAAAATGCAATGTTCTCCACAATTTTAATCATATACACTGAAAGTTCTCAGCAACGGCTGGATGATTTAATAACTCGTCTACATGACTTGGATTCAGCAGAACCTCAGAAGCATGTTTATGAGTGGTACCAGTAGCATGGGCTTTAAACTTGTCAATTGCTTTCTTCCAATTTGTGAAGCTTATTTTGATGAGCACCATATCTTTATTGGTGTCTATTGAAAGCATATTTCTACTATCTGCTACAGCACAAGAATGACATAGTATTGAACCATTGCTTCTTGGTAATGTAAAAAATTGAATTGGTAAGACCCCTTTGAAATTAAGGCACGTTTTTGGTTTCCAAAAACATTTATAGGAAATATTATTTATCGTAGTTTATCTGGAAAAACTCATAGGGGAAATGTGGAGTATCAGTAGAGAATGGTCCTTTCGAATCAGTAGATAGTACTATTGAGGAAGAAAGTACTGTCGAAGTGAAGGATGCTGTCGAGGTAGATAGTATTGTCGATGTGGAGGGTGCTGTTTGTTTGTTTGAGCGGAGTCCTGAGCCAAGCCCGCGTAGATACGAAGCCACCGCTACGGGATCCTTCGACTGTACAGTCAGAGGGGGGCCCACAACCCGAATGCGCTCAAACATTGGCCTAAGTGAGCAGGAAAAGCCTGGAGCCAATGCTCCAGATTGGCTCCAGGGTCTCTCATCCTTCTCACAGTGAGGGCAAACAGGAGGCACCCCCATGCCCACACGTGCTCGGTACGTTGCCAGCACGTGACGGTGTCCGCTCTTAAGCTGCCCAATTAGCATCTCGGCATTACGAGAGATCCGCACCGCCAGGGAGTGATGGTGTACACAAGACGAGTACGCTTATGGGACGACCCAGGATTCTTAACTTTCCTCCGAATGAGGACACCAGGACAGCACCTAAGGGTGGTCCACGC
>JAYRBW010086182.1:0-22379 GCA_036023295.1 Invenusta paracnida
TAGGTTGTTTCATTCTAATGTCTTTGCTGCGTCGAGTGTTAGTAAAACAGCGGCGTATGGTAGCCGGCTAAAGGCTGATCGATAAATTTCGATCGATGAGTGGATGTCTCCGATTGGTTAATGGGTAAAAGCAATGTATCAAGGAAGAAAGAGATTATGTAGCAGTTAGAAAGACTGAGATTGGTATCAAGAGAAAATATAACGAAAGCCAACATTGCATCTGAGCCATACACTTTATATGCGCAGGGATGTTATAGTGACTTATAAATAGATGCTTCAATGATAGTCGGTATAAGTTGAAGTTAGTCGATTGTCGGAAAACGACTAACTTTCGACTAGTAAATCGACTAAAAAGGTTAAGAGTGTACGAGGTCGATTTACTACCAAAGAGCCTGTTTCCAGTAACTTGTGCTCCCATTAATTTATTGTTGACGAATTTCACAAAGAAGCAACTCCAAAGTCTACTGTAGACCTTGGAGTTGCTTCTTTGTGAAATTCGTCAACAAACATTTGTATACTATTATTTAGCGAAATACCAGAACGAGGAGTACGTAATTGTTTAACGTAGTTGATTGATTGATACTAACAATTACTATAATAATAATAATATTACTAATAATTACTAATATTACCAATTACTATCAATATTACTACTATTGATAATTGATTATACTAACGTTATAGTCCTCATACCAGTAATTGACCATGAGTAAGAGTAACTTTTTCACGGATTGTGTACCTATTCCATTGCCAACAAAATAAAAAAAAGTGACTGTTACAATCGATGTGTCCGGGTGTCCCGTAATTCACTGTCGATTTTATAGGTATAACAGCAATTCAAAAATTAGATATTGATTAACTTGAATCCAACACGCACTCTGATTTGGCTGCCGAATGAACAGCAGGTATTTTATTGCGTAACTTTAAGACAGAGAGAATTAACATAACCTCTACTTTGTCCAGACTTCTGGGACACCCTGTATATACTGAGTTTTCAATTCATGGTTCCAACTACCAATTTTATTTAGAACCTTTTTACTTAAGCTGACTTTTTTTATATTGCGTCCCCCGCAATACAAATATCATGGCGCTGTCCCTGATTAATTATATATTTTCTAAATATATATCGATAGTAATTCCGTTGCATTTTGTCCTGTCCTAGGACAAATATTTTTGGGACCATTATTCAATCCTTATTGAACAATGGTCCCAAAAATATTCCTCTAATTATACTTAACTATCTTACTAACAAGAGCTTCATTCTTCCTTGCTAAAAATATTTTTATATAATTATTACAAAAGTACTGAAATATTTATTGTGTAAATTAAAAGATTGTGTAATGCGAAAACGGTCCCAATTCAATTTTTATTTAAAATATATGAGCATGTAAATTTCATGCGCTAAAGAATACTATACTCTATTCGAACGAGGTTTTATTATTATTTCATCAATTTTATGGGTTATCGTGAAACAATTTATTAAAAATAAATTGGCATTAGTCTTAAACAAAAACTTGAAATATAATTATTTTTATAATAATATTTCTGTGTATATTTGTTCCCATTGGCTAATGAGAATTAAAAAAATAAAATGTATATTACATATCAATTCATACATACTACCTACTTTTTATGTAATGCAAAAAATATATGAAACATGAAGCGATGTATGTGCATACAGTATTTCTGTTTAGTTTTATAGAAATAAACTATTACCTTTTACATACATATAAGATATATGTACATTGTTTAATTTCACTCTAGCTACTACATTCTTTACGTGTAGTTTGTATTTATATTGTGAATATAACAGCTAAAAATCTTACAAAAATGAAGTCTATCATATACAATCAGATACCATCATAATAACTAGCATATGGAAGTGAAGTGCTAAAATTTAAGAATAATATCCTACTTTGGAATTAACTTTGTGTAGATCTATTATTCAAAACCCTTGAATTATGAAAAACCCAGTCTTGATACAAAAGAACTATTGAGAGTAAATAGTAATTACTAGTTTAATACAAAATATAACAAATGAAATGAATAAATTCACTGTATACACAATAATATATTTGCTTTACTATTAACAGAGTGATAACAAAACAAGCATAACTTATTCGCTTACAATGCTTGTATTATCGATATGCTTGATTATAGTGTTCAAAATTAAGACCATATGTGCAGACATACAGGTAAAGATAAATAATTGTATCTAAATTCCTGCGCTGTCACGTGAATATAGCCTACATTCCACATAGAGATGGATTTAAGAAGCATCAGATAAAAAGGCAATACTATAAATAATAGTTACGGTTTTCTGTGAACCATATAGAAAACTATTAATATTCGTTAAAAATTACACTGAAATATTTTTTTAATTGAAACTGTAATATTTATTTATTATCCACAGGTGTTCTAACTTTAAGAAACCTATTTCAAATAAATAGCAAAATTGTAAGTTTATTACTCTACCCTAAAGAGATAACCATACTATTGAATCGCTAATGTAAAACATAACAGCCAAGCATAACCAAAATATGAATGGAGTACAAAATATAAATGTGTATATAAGGTAGTGTAATACGATAATTTTTATACAACAACTGATGCTTCTAAAATCCACAAACATTACGGAATGAGCAGGCAGTGAATAATTTCACAATGCAATGAAAAAAACAAAATGTAAGGTTATGCATCACAAACGAAGTCTTGATGACATTAAGTTACAAGCAAGAATGGGTCGAGATACATCTCAAATAGAACATGCAGCTTTGTACAGGGTCCCAAGTCTATATAGAACACAACTTTTTGGGGTCAATTGAAACAATAGGACATACAATTGTTATACAAAGTAAGAAAGTAACTATTTGTATTATTATTGGGCAAAACCAACTGTTGTTAGCGACACATGACCGACAAAGTACTCAATATAAAATTTTCACAAAATGAGTTCGATGATTACATAAAAAATCCTATGCAATTAATATACCTCATTATCTGAAAAGTCACGTATCAGGAAAAAATTAAAATATATACAATCTATAATAGTAGCAACTACAAGTTTTCAGCATAACTTGCTAACCTCTCCGCATTTGTTGTATTATCTACAACATCAGAATTTTGTGCAAAATCTGGTCTTTGAGGGGGAACAAGTCCTGGAGTGTGTTGTAGTTGGGATAACATAACCTGGTCCATTGTACCCAGGTTAGTAAGTGTCACAGAATTAGCCTGTTGTGGACTAATTTTTAAGGTAGCGGGTTGTCGATTAATCATAACAGCACTTCCTGCAGTTCTCGATTGCTGTACAGCCATGGGTATACCACTGCTATTAGTTGCAAATTGCTGCGCTTGAGGGTTCTGTTGAATTGGAGCAGTTGCGCGGAAACGAGAAGCTGTCTGTTGAGGTTGTTGGGTGACTGTCCACTGTTGATTGGGAACAATAGATCGCTGTTGCCCATACTGTTGTGTTAACTGGTTTTGTTGTTGCAGTTGTTGTTGATGCTGCTGCTGCTGTTGTTGCGTTTTTTGCGCTTGTGATTGGCTTTGCATGATACTTTTATATGCAGGAACGTAATCCGGGTGACTTTTGAGCCATTGTAATAGCTGAAAACAAAAGTAATATTGTAATTGATTGTAAAAATTCTATAAAGTACAATAAACCAATCAATTGTTTTACCCAGCATTCATGAAATATTAAATCTATAAATAACCGACAGAACTATACTAAAAATAACTGTTTTAATCGCAGCTAATAATATCAATCTGACGTTAACACAATAATTAATAATAAATATGAATAAATGAAGTGAGAGAACAACTTAATTCCAGATCAACACAAGCATATAGAAATTTTTTCGAATGAAACAATTTTTTCATTCAACTCAACAACACTTTTTAGTCAAATGTTATTCATATACTTTACTATCCACAGAGTGCTATTTTTTCAATCGACAATTAATTTTAGTGTTAAAAAGAAAAATGGTCGAAGACGTTTAAAACAATTGACACATATCCACCACCATCTGTCATCATTCTATATATAAACAAATAATTTCTACTGTTACCTTTTATTTATACTTAAAACTACAAACCCGATATAATATATTTTCTATTTTAATAATATTTACTTTAGATAGCAGTACGAAAGCTAGAGAAAAATATTTTTAAATGCACAGGTAAATGAGATCATTTAATTTGTTTCGATTTAACTTCAAACAAACATTATGGAGTATTTAATGTCTTTAGAAAAATGTAAAAAGAAACGCCATACCCAGAGAAATATTCAAATTAATACCCAAATACTTTAATATTCTAAAATATCTATTCAATTGCATTATTTAAATCAGAGAAATAATGTGTCGACTGCATGATGGTTGCTATGCAAAACCTATATTATACTTGATTATTACTCACAATTTCATTTTAAATAATTTTTCGTACGGAAAGTTACAATACCACTATAATGACGTCATTTATGTACGCATAAAACCTAACATTTTGTTATAAGTTTACATTGCTTATTTTTCATCCCTAGCCATATTTTTTTTAAATTTTCTCCAAATACTTAAATGGTAATTAAAAAGCAGAAAAGAGCAATGTTTGCTTTAAAATAATATACAACTATCATATATGAACAATAAAAGCTATACATTATTACAGAATAAGACTAATTGATCATTCTTTAAGACAATCTGGCCTAACATTCATCGAAACTGCTCATAACAGGATCACTAAATTCAATCTGACAGTAAAATATTGAATTACATAATGTTATCATTGAAAAGAGGACGAATTGTTATTTGCATATAGTCTACAAGGTGTTATTATTGTTAGTAACATATGAAACAACATTTTTATTATAACGAATAAATTTTAGACTAAAGAAAAATTAATTACAAAAAAACAGTACCATAAACTGAAATAACACGAAAGGAAATAAAAATATGGTTAATTCAAACATAGTGCAGCTAAATTAATTAAAATAAAGTAAAGACATTATTGTTATAAAAACAGCGAGACATCTTTTGACTTTAATATATTGCTAACATTTAATTCGTTTTTATAAAGAACATTTGTTTCCAGATATCTATGAATAACATTTTAAATACTAATTTTGGGTTGATTTTATAAAAAGTATTTTTATATATTCAATTAACATTGTATCTATCTTTTCTTCACAAGATTTCGGCCAATCAGGAAAGAGTTAATATTTACTTTTCTGTATTATGTAGTTACATATACCTGTATTCAATGTTTCCCTGTAAGACTGTACCACTCCTCCATCTCGCATAACGTTTATCGGAGATGTTTAGTTATCTTCAGAGCTAAAGCATCAAGTCACAGATGTTCATGTGTAAGAAGTTTTTTGGTGGCTACGACGACAGATTCGTTTCTAACGGACTTGACAGTTTGGTACAAAGGACGCCGAAGACATTGTATATCTCTATTCAGCGAATCAATTATTAATTTAGGGGCTTCACATAAACCGTTATAAAAGGTGAAGGGATAATTTACAATGCCTAACAACGACAAGAATAGATGTTCGATACAAGGGTGTTGCAATTAGTGGAAAATAAAAATTGTTAGATATCTTTTACAATTTTTTTAAGACGGACAGGAATCTTTGAAAACTTTTATGTAAAAATCTATGTAGTTCTAACGGTCAAACGGAAACATACGTATAAATAGTTAGAAAACAGACTAGCATGAGCAACATGCAAAGCATCACAGCTGTACTTAAACTTTTCGATTACACCAAATATAATTCATGAAATGGTGTGACTAAACGTAATTTTCAGAACTCAAATATGACAAGTTCCCCTTATTAACTTTACGTATCTATCAACGTTACTTAAGTCTCATTTTAAGAGAAGTCATGCTTTGATAGGAGTCTGCTATTTAATGACGAAATTTCTTTTTATCTAAACGAAATGAATAATTTCAATTAGTTTTGTAAGTCCACATAAAGTTTACTTTGAATCTAGAGGAATATTGTAATCATTATTAAATAATAATTTATAATTCTATCTAAAAAATATGTTATATAATTTAACATTTAAAAATTACATAAATTATTGCAGTTAAATAAATATTAAAATACAGACAGAACAAATATTGAACCAAATAAAAGTAGCAAATTAGTATATAATCTAAGAAATCGTACACAAAATATACATATAACTAACGTTATTAACCTACTTCATAACACTAATTCATTTTTTAAATGACTCTTTTAAATGTGATTCCATTTTATTGAATATCTTATAAATTCATTTCAATTATAATTAACATAAAATTGTACACTCAAAGTAGTTGTAGTATTTCTTTTAACATAAAACATTAGTTTGCAATGTCGAGGCGTTCTACACTATCAAATTTTATTCTACATCACAAATTTATAGCCAAAAAACAATTTCGATGTGATTCATTCATATTTATTCATCAAATACATTAAGAGATACTAGCATCTAACTATTTCCATATGGACTTATCTTTGTCATGCCTCTAAAATTGGATTAGTAGTTTTTAATCAATTCTTAAGTGTTCATTATGTAAACAATAAAATTGGAAAATAATAGATTTGAAAATTTTCATTGAAAAAATTCTTGAATCCATAGTTTTCAGTAATATTTGCTCTTTATATGATATGTAATTCGTTTCCTGGAAATAAATCAAAAAAGAGACTAAAAGATCTCTTTAAACTTAATTTTTAAGAACAATCTTAAGTTAACAATACATGTATTTAATCATACTACCTTAAATCTCTAATTGAAAATAATTAGGGTTATATTTAACAATGTGTGGACCAATAGAAGCTATCCTGGATAATTTCTGGTATACAGAACAACTGGAACGAGATAAATTCTAGATAGCACCTGACTTCCAACTTAATGAGTAAATTCCTTTTCTTTCATGCATTTCCTATATTTTGAAAAAAGAATCATCACATTTGAATAGATGACGAAAATTTAAGCTAGCACTTACTCTGTTTCATAATATAATTTATTTAATATCATAAAATTATTAATATATTATACAATATTAAATAATGCAAAAAACAAACATGATACTTGCAAACATATTATATGATTTTATAGGGCTGCATTAGAAGTGGCCGAAGGGTCGGCCTTTACTAGAAATAATTTATAATAATTATGTTTATAAAACATATTCATAATTAAAAACTTGACGTTTGTGCAAATATGCAATTTTCTAAGAATTAAAAAAAATAGAATTCTTCAAAGGTAGTATGTGTATGTCCAAGCAAATTAAGAGTATCAAATACGAAAGTAGTACGTTTTAATATCGTTAATTTGAAACCCAACATGATAAAGTAAAGCGTATTATATGTTATAAAACAAAAAACATGAAAAAATGTGTAAAATATATGTACCAATGAAATGTTAATCTTTTGGAATATCAATATAGGATATTTATGGATATTTAACAGTACAAAAATCTTATCTCGGTATATATTTAACGTACTATAATAGCTTTACAAAATTGATAGTGCCATAATTTTCCAACATTTAATTTATTAACACTAAGATTTAATAGAGATTACTGATATTTATTAAAGCCAAATCAATGGAAAATATTGATATACCAAATGCGTGACTAAACGAAAATTGCTTTCCATATATTTCAACATTTAAATATAACCTTCATTATTCTACTGCATCTACATTACGAGACAAAAAGAACTTATCCATGAATGGTGTTGTTGACTTTAATGGTGCAGATAATAACTCGCGCATAAATTAAGAAATCAATGCTCGTGAAGTACTTAAGCACATAAGTTTCAAAAATATAAATTAGATAGAGGTAAGAATCAATTATACTAGGTATGCATTGTGACTAACATGTCAAGCTGTAACGTGTTTGTAACGTAATTTACCCAAATTAAAATATTATTTGGCAGGAACGCTTTGCTTTCTTTAGTATTAATAGGTATTAACTAAATATAGGAAGTTCATAACAAACGTTGCTCTTAGTTACGACGTTGGCAACCAAACGTAAGAGAAAATGGTATGAACATTTGAAGTAAAGATCCCATGGGCTATCATACCAACTTTTATAATTAACACAATTTGTGTATTTTTCCTAAACTGCACAGGCTACAATAATATATAGCACGTAACCACTCACTATATATATTTGTATTTATATAATATCAATATTATCACCTCAATACTTATTATTTGTAGCATATTCAATTTTGTTTCTTCTCTTACCGTATATAATGTTTAAGCCCTTTTTGATTGAATAAACGGATCACTATTGATAAAATTAGCAATATATTTTGATGCTTACACCACAAGTATGCCAATATTAATGAAGAGCAACGTAATAAAATCAGTAAAACTTTAAATCGTCATATTATGATTTTAAGTTTTAATATTTACGGTCATAATAGAATTTAATGACTTTCATTAAAAAATTCATGAGCACTTACTGATTGTTGAATCTTTTGAGGATCATCAGGATTGCTGTTCTTAAGCAAGGCTATTATTCTACGAAGCTCGTTAATCATTCGGTGCTGCTGCTGTTGTTGAGTAATTGGTTGACTAATGGTCACGGGGTTGACAGTTCTTTGAACTACTGTTCCGCTACCACCCTTACCAACGGAACTTTGATTTGGAAACATCTGTGTCCGTTGAGCTATTATCTGAACCTGGTTTGCAGCTTCAATGGCAGAATGAGAAGGTTTTGAAGAGCAAGTCGTAGTAGCAACCACCATGTTGGATTGAACACTTTGCTGTGGCAATGACATTGTATATGCTGGTCGGGTAACTTGAATAGGCGTCGAAGATTGTGGTGGAAGTGTCACATGTCCCGTTTTACTACTACGTTCCATTGTTGCCATACGCCGTCTTAACATCTGAGCTTGGTGAAGCCGCTGCTGTAACTGCTGTTGTTTCAGGCGATATTTTATGTTTTGGCAAAAAGGCACAGAGCATTTAGACTCTTGACAAAATTTGGCATGATAACAACACAGAGCAATTAGTTGTTTGCAAAGAGCACATACACCATTTGTTTTCTTTTTACAGTTCTTCGTGTGAAACAAAACCCTTTTCATCTTTACGCATGTTTGAATACGACAATTTGCATCGCGGCATTGACAAGCATGAACCAAAGACTTAATACAGCGTTCAATACTAACACGTCGAGATTCTTGGATATTAGTGTCACTCTTGTCTGCGTTTTCACCGTCATCATCAAGACCCAGGCCAACCTTTACCATAGTATGTGGATGATTTTCTCGTTCGTAGCATTTAGTACAAAGATCATATTCTTCACACTCGTTGCAATGATACCGAGTGTCGATCTGTGCATTGCAAACATTGCAGTTGTACATAAAACTTTGACGCCCTTCATTGTGTATTTCATACAACATAACCAATGTAGAATATTTTGCACGTCGTAAAGAAGAAAATTCCAAATGCTTCTCTCTTGCAAGTTGTAAAAGGGAATCTCGGCCATCCATTAAATCACTTTGAATAAAACCATCAGGATCATTAATGCTTGGTAAAGAAGCAGCAGAGTTTTGACTATGAAGTCGGATAACAAAAAAAACTTCTTTGTGTTTTTCCATAGTCTCATAAACTTTTCTAGAAAGCTCATTACCTCCATCTACGGGTGCGTTAGATGTCTTCTTCCGTTTGCTATTGGTGGTTGCGGTAGTCTTTTTACCCTTGCGTTTTTTTGCCTTTTTCTTTCCAGATCGCTTCTCGGGATCATTAATTTCTGGTTCCGTCGAATCGTCATCGTTGTCAGCTTTAGCGAGAGCTTCCTCTTCACGACGGCGCTTTTCTTCTTCCTCATCGAGTTCCTGAAAATAAGAAAACATTATTAAATTTTGAAGACTTCATAATTATGAATATTAAAAATATAATACTTAAATTAAAATTAGGTCTTATTATTTTACAGACATTGGCGTAATAAATATATTATGAGGGTCAATAATTATAAAATTTCTTTAGTTTATTTAAAAAATATGTAATTATAGTATTGTCATAAAAATAATAATTATTTAATTGCAACTTTAAAGGGTGGAAAATAATATATACTTAAACAAGAGATGTCTGTGCTGTCTATATGATCTAATCGATCAGAATAGTAACACAATTTAATAATATATATTTATGTCAAACCAATGTTACCCATACAATGAAAACGTTTTTAATCTAAAGAATTGATAACTGGATAATCAATGACAGAAAACTAATAACTATATCAATATTTTGATTTCCATAACATGCTACGCGAGAACTACATTTATTTCGATATTTTAGTAAATGTATCTTTTCGTGTCATCTACAGATTTTTCAAAGAGGGATGGAAACAATAAACACTAAATTAATTGCATGATAGACAACTACTTAAAAAAAATAATTAAGGCTTATGTAGTAAGGCATATATAGCGATTCTAACTTCCTGGACCATTATATTTTTAGCAACACGAAATTAAAAGTTAAGAAATTATAAAACATTTGATACAATATGTTACTTCTTCTAAAAGTTTAAAAAATGAAGCCTTGATACCTAATTAGTAGTTATTTGTAATGGTGATAGGTTGTGAATAGGTGTAAGGAAATTGAACATGTATACTATTATTATCATTAAACGGTTCTAAAAAAACTCTGATATCTTATTATATATATTAAAGAAGTATCTAAAAGTGTATTTTTATATAAAATAAATAGCGATATATTGTTATGTCGGTGGACATTCTGGTTAAATAACATATTACCCTTTATTCGCTTCTGAGATATAACAAAATCTCAAACAATTTTCAGCATTAAAATACCAGGCGAAATGCAAACTATAGAGATATAATATAAATTTATATACGATAAAACTAAAACAAGTGGTTAAACTGTTAAGTTTTAAAATATAAAACAGCTCATTTTCTATGCCAGAAAGTATATTAACCTACTGCTAAGTGTGTCTTATGGTTTAAGTCGTTGTATCATTATCAAACAATTTTGTGCTTTTAAGCATTCATTTTTTATTTATTTACATATATAATTATATATCAATTGATAACATGAGCAACAAATCCCTTGATAACATGAAAAACAAATCCCGTAACTCTATAAACTAGAATAAACTTGATAATACACATATTTGTTATTTTATTAATATGTAACTAGTTCTTCTGGTATCTATTAACCTTAATTGGAACTTACTCAATGTATTAAAAAAAACTTGTAATTTTTAACTGACTTAATAGTAGAATTAGCCTATATCGAAGTCTGAAGGCCAGAAAAAACATTCGATATAGGCAAACTTGGCGTTTTATGAGAAAAACTCGATGTTTATCATGTATTATATTTATGCAACACAAATGTTAAGATTGTAAAACAAATTAAAACAGTTTTCCTTATTATAAAATCATAGTATTGCAATAAAAATGATTTCTGGTAAAATAGTGAATGAAAAAATCAGCTTTGCATGCAGGCAAATCTACTATATAGATTAATTTATTGATATTAGAGATCAATTCAACGCTATTTTGGATCAAATACAAACATTTAATTATCGATAATAGCATACTAGAAAACCATTTCGTTATACTATCAAAAATTAAATGTTTTGATTATTTCAATGAAGTTATTGCGATTCAAAACAGTTACAATAATATTGTTAAATATACAAAATAGTAATTGTATATATGGATTGAAAGAGCTGCCTTAGCCAATACGACATAATAGTTGAATACCCAGTGACATATCTTATTGTAATAAAATATATATGATTGTATGTATGTAGCTACTAGTAGATACTGTTGTGAAGTGTGTTAAGTAAAATTACTAATGAAGACCCGAAACTTTGATATAGCTGACCCGACAAAAAAACACCTTGATATAGGCAAACTCGATTGCCATATAAAAGATAGGGACATTTGAAAAACTTTGATATAGGTGAATGTTTGATATGGGCAAATTTTATTGTAGTACTTTTCAACGCAAACTATCGTATTCAAATTATTTAATATAATAAAGTTGTCCTATATCCAGATACAGTTTATAACAATAATATTTACAATTCTGATGTGGCAAATCGCACTGTATTTATATTTTAATTTAAAAACATTTAGTATTTCAAATTTACACGATAGACAAAATATAGTATTCCTATATCTTACTTTATAACAAATATATTTACAATTCTGATGTGGCAAATCACTCTATCTTCATATTTAAATCTAAAAACATTTTACTCTGGTTCTATTATTTTTTGTCTTAATTTCGAATAAAACATGTAACTAAGTTAAATGTTATTTCTCACAAATTAAAAAATAATGTATACAATAATTTACTCAATTCTATTAAAATAAAGTGTCTAGAAGAGAGTATGATTTTTAAATTAAGAAAATATCTATATTTCATTCATAAGCAAACGAACATCAGCTCAGCGACAAACAGGCAGGCGAATACGCTACAAAACTGTAGCTTTCTATTGAACTAATTTAACTACAAGTCTATGGATAATAAAAACTGGATAACTTAATAGCAATTAAAGATAAAGTTCGTTTTCATAGTAGTTTAACTGTCTATTCTTAAATTTAGTTAGTTTTTTAGTATACTTTAAAAATAAATAAAGATAAATGATTCACAAAGTAATATAATTATGGGATACCCTTCTAGATAGTTAAACTAACTAATTACAATGCAAACATACCTTGAAAATTTCTTCCAGTGTGTTAGGCCAGAAATCTCCTTCAAAATAGGGGATTTCGGTTGGGGATACAAGATTGTTTTCACAAGCATCTTTCAAAATGTCTTTGTAATCGACCACAATACGCTCAATAAGGGCTTTCTCCAACATTTTATGATACCAATCCTGAAGGCGTTTTGGTTTTGGGATTTTTTGTTCAACAGGATGCATATGGAAAATGTAATCGTCACCCTCACTTGGTGGACAAGCCCATATGTGGGCCATTGTATACCCCAGACGTTTAGCCCAATGTAAATAACCAACCAAAATTTCATGATATACGTCAGTACGATATTGTTTTGGTCGAAAAAAGTATACAGAATCCAAATAAGCCATATAAACACGTCTAGTGTTAGGTTGGGGGCAATCAGAACCATATTCCTGTACATGTAGACCAAAGAAACATACTTCTTGTCCATCTATTTCTTGAAAAGCAAAAATAGCTTTCAATCTATATGGGAATGACTCTGCAGTTTCGCAAGTCTCCGTAAAACGAGCATGCATGCCTGGTTTTACTTCGACAACTTTATCACAGCTTGAAAGAACACGTATAATAACCTCACCAGCACCAGCTTCTTTCTTTTTCAAAAAGTCGTTAACTCGTTTCTCAAGGAAAACACTCATCTTACAAACGGGAAGCTTTTTGCTAGTATACCGGTTTTCTTTTCGTTTTGTACCAGATTCTTTTAAACACACTGAGCAGACAAATCCCGAAGGCCATATTTCATCCATATGACACACACAAACTTTATGTGCTTTTCTACCACACTGTTTACAGTAAACAAATTCTTCTTTCTCTTTTACGTTGTTTTTCTTCTGTGCAAAAAGCTCTTTACTGATTTTTCTGAAAACGAAATATATATATAGCATTAAACATCTACTAAATCTATAAACACGTAAATGAAACAATAAAACTCGGTAACAAATATTTATGATTTATTAAAATCGAATGAATTACTTTTTAACTTAGTTAAAATCACCACTACAAACTTTTTATTTACAATATTATTATGGTTCGAGGGAATAAATAAAAATAATAAGCCTGATTTATGTATAACAGTTTATGTCAGATTTGTAAATTTAACATTATCAATGTCTCATAAGTCACATAATTGCTTACACAGCAACACTCGAAATACACATTTTATTAAAATTAATTACACAGATTCGAATATAATATTTACTAGTTTTAAATTCTTTAAATTGCTGTTATAGAAATTAGATAAATGAAATCTTTTAAATACACATTACTTACACAGGAGTTTGGTTAGGTTCGTCAGCTAACAAAACTTCGTCTCCGGGATCACTGAAACACTTCTCGCAATTAAGATACTTATCACAAAACAGACCGGTATTTTGTTTGTACCTGAAACCGAAAAAAACAACAACAATAAAATATAGTACAGAAATGTTTTTTTTCTAAAAATCAACGCATAAATTCAGTAATGCATGCTATTGTAGTCTTTGATAATATTAAATTGTAACAATAATTTTTAAAATGGCTGCAAATATATGATTGTAAATACCATACTAGTGCAATGAGATTTGCTTACTATGTAATTATCACAGTATTATGGTATATACTGTGATCAGATGGATACACAATAAGCGAAACGTATTCCACTAGTAGAAAATTTACAATTTATTCAGTATATTAAATAGTATGTAATCATTTTTAATGAAATAATTCAAATAAGTTTAGAAAACATAATTCAGATTTAGTTTAATCATATGCTGTTATGCCAATTTTAGTTGTTTTTAGATAATTTTATCAGTCATATAACTGAGAACATCTGAAAATTATTTATTTACAGTATTTTTGTAACAATTTATAGGATAGGTATAAATTGCCTATGGGTATAAATACCTATTGGTAACTTTTAAACCTTAACAACTATTAGTTTATTACAATTAGAATCATTTGATTGCAACGCATAGACAATGACTGGATATCAACATTAAATCAAAACTAGAAACAATCATATTATTTTTCTACAACTATGAATCAGTTTCGTAAAAACTGGTTTTTAAGCAAAGCAAAAATAATATTATGTTCTATATAATTACGTATTCATAAAGTATTAACTACAAATGAAAGTTTCACAGGTATCATAATAAAATGAAAAACAACAATCTTTATTATTACTCACATATTGTCATACTGAAAGTATACGGAGTCTTTATTTATTGTACACATATGAGCACTGCTGCAATATAAAACCTGTGGCTGATATTCATAATCATGACCACAGCAAAACCCCATGTTCTGCATAACTTTGTCGATTCGAGATTCAAAAAATTCGGCAAGCTGAAAAGGAGAAAGACGTGTCTAATGTAAAAGCAGGATATTTAGCCTCCACCGTTTGACCGCCAGGACATTTGTCTCCTAGCAGTATAACATATATATCTGAAAGTTTCCATTTAGAATTATTTAGAATCAGGGTTCCCACGCTTTCACCCATTTGAAATTCAAGGGGTATTATAGATAAAATTGAGTCGAAATGAGAAAATGAATAGTCATGATTATTATTTAAATGAGAATTAATATGGATCATTAATTATTACAAAGTCATACTTACAAATTTATACTACAGGGTTATTTGAAATTTCAAAATTTCAAAAAATTTCATAAAAATATTTGGCTAGTAGCTTTTTTTGAAGAAATATTAATGTGGTAACAATAATATACATATATATTTTAATAAAAAATAGGGTTTTTCAAGGAATATTATGATATTTTACCCTTTTTCTCCAAAATTCAAGGGTTTTCAAGGTGCGTGGGAACCCTGTAGAACGCTTTTAACATGCAATAGAGAAGTTAAAATTAAGCAAACAGATAAGGAGCACGAAATATTCATGCATGTGGCTCAAAGTTCCGCTCTATAATTACATAATAGATATAATAATTGTAGAATGATAGGTATCGGTTTTATATAATGGGAATAAGTTGAGTACAAGTAATATAAATTCATTCGAGCATAATGGCTGTTGTTATTTAATAAATTACTTTCCGCTATTTTTGTTAGATCACTATAAACTGATAGAATTACCGCATTTCGAAGCTTTAAAATAGAAGTCTATCAACGTACTTTGTCTTTGAAATAATTTAGTGTGGCGGGTATAACACAGGAAATTAATTTAAAAATGTAAATTGTATGTATCGGTAAAAATGTCAAATCATTATAAATCTGTAATTTTTCTTAACAAACGAATGCTTTTGTGTAATTTATGCTGAAACTAAATCCATATCTATTAATCAACGTCTATTATCATATGTTTATAACACGAGGAATTAATACACTAGAGTAATTAATAGTTCGATACCTATATGAGATGAGATATAACTGGCAATGGATCATAAATATTAATACATTACATTCATGTATGTTCTTAAACTTGTATAAATTAGATAATTTCTAACGTTCTAAATACATTCTATCAATTATGTAATAATACAACGGAACTTTAGAGTCACAAATCATAGTATGAATATTTTGCACTCTTTATCTGTTTGTTTAATATGAATTCTCATATTGTAAGTTAATAGGTCTTCAAATAATTCCAGAAAATCAATTTAACTTTCAAATACATAGGTACTGAGTAATACATGACTGTAATATAATGCACATGTGTTAATAATATATTACAATAGTTATAGACAATAGAAATCTTACACTAATTTCAATGATTTTTATTTAAGAATAACATGCTACAGGATCTATAGTATCGATAAACGAATTTGTTGTCTAACACTAATCGTGACAGTGCAATCCAAAATCTACTTTAAACATTCAGAAAACAATAGTTCTGGTAGAATTTAAACTGATTTAAAACATAGACATTGACAAATAAATATACTAAATGGAATACAGATAAATATTATCGAAATTAGTAATACATACATAAAAATATTCATATAAAACTATATCTGCAAAAATAAAAACAAATTTAACGGTGATAAATAATAATATAATAGGTTTTAGGATGACATACTACTCTGTAGAAATGAAGACATTAAAGTACAACGCAAAAAATATACAACACATTTTAACTTTGCAAACCAATGTAACATCGGAATAAAAAGTGTCAATGTTTCTTTCAAGAAAATGTTTACTATCATTTTTTTAGAATAGCTAAATTATAAAGAAAAACTAGTAATTATAGTGGCATACCTTAGTACACATCTTGAAGACTTTTGAAGTTTTCTTATTGTACAGCCAAGCATTATTAAACATAAGCCAAAAGTCGTCCACAACTTCCCAAGGATCAGTGTATTTACCATCTTCCAGTTTTTTTCGAATGGTTGATAAATCCATTGGATGCTTAACAACTTTGTTGTAATCTGGAATTTGAAGTTTAACTGTATCTACTGGGTGATGAAATGGAGTTGCATCTTTTTCATTACTGACTTCTGTGTGGATTGGCAAGAAATTTCGAAGTAATTCTTCACGTGTCCATTTCTTGAAATTTCGAGTTTCAGGTGCTTCTCGATCTAGCTTTACGCTACTGTTTACTTTCGAGGGTCCAGGCATTGATCCAGGAGGCGTTGAAAAAGTCTCTTCTTTTACCTCTAATTTTACTCTTGAATCTCCGGAACCACTTATACAACTACTAACGGAAGCTGGTCCGGATGGTTTCCCAGCGGAAGAAGGACTTTTGGTGGATTCAATTTTTAACTCTGTTTTCAAATTAGTCGGAACGTTACTCATTGTAGAAAAGTGTAAGTTGGAATCGGAAACACTGGCACGCAGCAGAGTTGAATTCCCAGGAATAATCCCAACTATAGGATTCGTAGAAGATTGAACAGTGCTTCCACTTGCCTCCATAGATTTCATCTGCTGACGATTGTATTCTGATTGAAGAACACGATCAAATTGTGTCAAATTAGCATCAATGTCAAGGCTATCTGTTGAACCAAGGGATCTGTTCATGGGAAGAGGATTAAGCGGTAATTCAAAGTTGTCTCCAGAATTAGAAGCAGATACATCCCTCCCACGATTTGCTAGAGGACTGTATAAAGAAGGATTACTCTGAGATTGCCCCATCACTTGACCTGTGGATGTTTGCCTGTTCTTTCTTTTCTCTTCTAATTCTTTGTGTATTTTATAACACTTTTCAGCGAGAAGGTGAAAGTATTCCTCCCGATTATTTGCTACTTGATACATTTCCTTCTCGACTTTTCTGGCGTACTGAATTAAATTGTTCATCCGTGGATCTTTATATGCTGAAGGATCGGGGGCTGGGAATATCGTTTGTACACTGAAATAAATAATAATCAACGAATAATAAAAGTTAGATTAATAAATTAATGGTTAAATTATCACGAAGTATTTATGATTTTAGTATTACATTTCTAGGTTACTTACTTTCTATATTTGAACATTGTTTAAAATCATATATTTATTGAAGTAAACTATCACATACTTATACTTAACACAAATATCTGATTTATTGTTGAAAAAAAATTGCATTAGAAATATTAAGTTCTGACATTATTAAAAATAAATTGTTCAATAAAAACAGATATAAAGAAGTCTAATAACAATTATTATCAAAAAATATCAATAACCAATGTACTTTACTTATTAATATGTAAATAAAAATAACCCGTAATTTACAGTTTGTGTGATAAATAATATTTTAGATTTATTTGTTTTCTATTTAAACTTCAACAACTGCTGTGACTCGGGGAGCTTAACAGTTAAAAATAATCAAATGAAATGATTATTCAAAGAACTCACTTAAAATACGTTTTTAAAATATATTCTTTTTTTTATTAATTTCAAAACGACTTTGAACGATAATGATTTAATTAACTCCTCACGTTAAAATAGTTTTCTAGATTCCATTTATTAACATAATTAATAATTGATGATTTTGAGACAACTCTGTTAATACCGAATATTCGATAAACACGTTAAAATTTTATGAAAAGATTTAATAATTATCTTAATCGAGCTTGTTTACAGAAATTAACAAAACAGACTCTTTTTCAGATCAGTGATATTTTAGATGTAACCTGTCAATAGTAATTAATGTATCACAGGAGCTTATTATCTTCGTTTTAAAAACAACAGCAAGAATTTTTATTAGAATGCGTGGAAACAAATCTTGGTATAAACAAAATTATCATTAGCAATTATTCTTAACATCGTAAACTCACATTCGTCGAACGAGGTGCTGCCTTTGAAGATGACTAACTTCCGTCCGCCATGTTTGATCAGTTCCATTCGATCCTTGAACAATTCCATTGTCTAGAATTACACTCGGGATACTTGAGGAGCTGGAAGGTGCGGCAATCGAAGTCGCTCGTCCAGTGCCTATAGGCTCACACTGAACGTTTTGAATAGTTGAAAGCCCATGTTGTGGTTGGTCGTTAGGTAAAAATTGGCGCATTGGTTGATTAATATGACCTCCATTAACAGAGCTTACGTTGTTTCCATCACCGGTAGCTACTAAACGCAAAACTCTGCCATGCGGTACCAATGGTTGTGCTTGACGAGGTGCTGCGGGTACGCGTTGATGTTGCTGTTTTAAAGGTTCACAAACAGGACATTCTTTACTACTACAGTTTTTCCAATGCGAAATGATTTGGCGGGAAGATGCACAATGTGGCGTTTGACAGTTTTTACCTTCTTTACAATTGGACATATGTGACAAAACACCACGCATTGTCTTGCAATGTGTCATTGTGCATTGATGAGCTTTACCACTTCCATCTTGTTCTTGTCTTTCACATCTATGCGCATGCAAAAGAAGGACAAGTTGCTGTTGGATAAGCTTACGTTTTTCGGGATCAGTGGCTACACCAGAAGCACCTCCTGGTATACTCGAACCCATTATGTTTTGTGGATAGCTACTAGATTGCTGCAACTGGGATTGATTTTGTTGAGGATGTGTGATGTGCAACATTGTGTTTGGAATAGAATTTCGATTGTTAGAACTATAACTTAAAGTCTGTAGTGTGTTATTTGCGGGTTGGTTAGTCGAATATTTAGGATGCAATATTTGAGTTAGTGAAGAATTACTGTGAACTGTAGAAACACTTGCCATATTGCTAGTGTTATTAATTGCGTTCCTCGACAATAATGAATTCAACGTAGCTGTTTGACTACTGGATTGGTTAAGGCTTTGCAACTGAGAATGATGCGGCACCATTGTGTTATTGTCAGACACAATTTGATTAGACTGTTGCAAAGTAATTGTTCTAGGAAAATTAGATCCAGATGCTGGCACTTTATTAACCAAAATATGTTGCTGTGGTTGGGAAAGAAGCTGGGTAAGTTGTTGCTGCTGCCTCTGCATGCCTGGGGGATTGGAAACTGTTACAACAGAAGTAAGAGGACCATTATGCCCAGTCATCTGTCCATGACTTTGGTTGCCCAATCCGGAATGATCTAACGAATGGGAATTGCCTTGCAGAAGGTCTTCAAGGCCTGTAAAATATATGTTTAAAATGCATATATATTATATGTATATTATAAGGGAACAAAAAGCATTCTCTTACAATCGTTTGAACCACTGGTTGTGTCAACATAGTCAGCCATAACCACCAATAAGGTTAACCAAAACGTAATCTGAAAAAAAAAAAAAAAAAATTAGACTGAGTCTACCTCAGAGTAAACTATAGATATAAAAACGTTTATTTATAAATTAATAAAACAATGAAGGGTGTTCGTATCTGCACAATATCCCTACATAAATGTATATTTTACTTTGTGATAAATTATTAATTAATCGATTTAATTTTAAGTCAAATTAATAATTTTGGGTACTCTGTAACAAAAACTATGACACCAAAGGAGAATGAAATCTGTCCTTGCCAGACTAAATAATTTAATCAATTCTAACAAGTTGCTATCTATATGAATTTCTAAAAAATTAGCTAAATTTGAAATTTTGCATAGAATGCATTAAATTTAAACTTGATAAACTGTAAATGTCAATTTTCTGAATTTGGAGCTATATCCTTTCTTTGGATAAGAAGGTAAATTTAGAATGCACAAAACTTCTTTTATACATCCTTAATTTTGAACAGTAGCAAAAGCCAATAAGGTGTACTGTTGATTGCATGAAGTACTGGGCCCTGTTTTACAAAATGTTATAAGTGGATAGTATTATAAACTCTTAGAATCGTAAACATATGGTGATTTCACAAACACATTATTTACGAGTGGATAGTAGATAATGTTATGAGCGATAGCATATGAGAATCATAAAGTTAGCATTACACAAATAATTGCATGACTTGGAATTCCCTAAAAAGTTGGATAGTGATTATGAGAGGTTATACCTATAATACACCCATAATATATTCATATTGATTTAGTTGTTTATATACTAAATATAATTTAAAAGTTGTAATTATTTATTATACATACATATATATATAACTTTTTTGCTTTGTTGTGTGCTTGTTTTGATAAAATTACCAATTGAAAGAAGCATTTCTTCAGCATGCTATGGTGTTAATCTAAATTGATATCTAAAATGTACATCTTCAAAGTTGATCCTTTCTTTGTAAAGCCGGGTTATCGGTTAGGGAATAATAGTTTCAAGATTTTCATTGCTATCACTGTCCCTCAACATGATAAATATAAAAGTAAATAATTCTTAACATTTATATTATATTTATAGACTTGTCTCTCACAGTCTAGTATACCAATCCCCCCATGTGGTGAAATATGATTGTGCCAATGACTATCTATCTTTACATTAATAATTGATATTTCACAAAACTTCAACATTTCAATCGACACAAATAAAAATGTCTATATAAGAATGATGTAACTTGATTTTAATAACCTTTTCGGATAGAGTTAAAACTGTTTAATTATAAGATATAAAGAGAAGGTGGAGAGTGTGCTATCAAATTCGTATTGCATAATTGTCAGCTGAGATGAGGAAACCAAGCTATTGACTATAATTTGTGCCAAATAATTTTGCCAAGAGTCTTGCAAGCTTTGGTAGAGAAAAATAATATATCACCATGTTCTTGTGTGATATTATTGCTTTCTCTTATGCTCTCTCTCTCTCTGTATAAATTGACAACATATATGTATTATATATTCTATTGGCCAATTCTCAGTCAATATAAACAGCCTTATATTAAAAATAACAATCCCCCTTTCTATTTTTAGTCACAGATGTTTATGAATATGATTTATGGGCAAATATTTCTTTGTGAAACACAAATACTCCTAGCTTATACACTATCCACTCATAATCATATATTCATAATTTTGTGAAATAGGGCCCAGTTATTAAAAATCATTTCACAATAAATTGAATTCTCATGACAATAAACCCTTTGATGATGAAATTGGCAGGTAAATTATTGCCTGGAAAATCACTATATATAAAATTGAACCTTGGATGTATAATCAAATCTAATAGATTTGGTTAAATTTGGTTATTTAGTTAAATCTAACAGACCATCAAGTATTCTGACACATTTTGTAGAGCCATTTCATATACTTTTTTTCATTACTGATATATACAACCCCGGTCAAAAGAAACGCGCCAAGTACATTTTTTTCGTTTTTTTGTGTTCTAAATTATATAATTTTTTTATTCATTTTTTTAATGGCATGAAAATAATAGAATATGTAAAACAGACATCAGTGATGTCATTTTTGCATCAATCAACATGG